>CAUYLG010025480.1:0-31660 GCA_963573385.1 Cacajao melanocephalus
TAGGTTGGGGAAGTTTTCCTGGATAATATCCTGAAGAGTATTTTCCAGCTTGGATTCATTCTCTTCATTACATTCAGGTATACCTATCAAACGTAGATTAGGTCTTTTCACATAGTCCCATATTTCTTGGAGACTTTGTTCATTCCTTGTTACCCTTTTTTCTCTAATCTTACTTTCTCGTTTGATTTCATTGAGTTAATCTTCGACCTCTGATATCCTTTCTTCTGCTTGGTCAATTCGGCTGTTGAAACTTGTGCATGCTTCGCAAAGTTCTCCTGTTGTGTTTTTCAGTTCCATCAATTCATTTAAAGTCCTCTCTAAGTTGTCCATTCTCATTAGCATTTCATTAAATCTTCTTTCAAGGTTCTTAGTTTCTTTGCATTGGGTTAGTACATGTTCTTTTAGCTCACAGAAGTTTCTTATTATCCACCTTCTGAAGCCTGATTCTGTCAATTTGTCACACTCATTCTCCGTCATGCCTTGTTCTCTTGCTGACGAGGAGCTGCGATCCCCTGTAGGAGGAGAGGCATTCTGATTTCGGGTGTTCTCAGCCTTTTTGCACTGGTTTCTTCCCATTTTTGTCAATTTATCCACCTGTCATCTTTGTAATTGCCAACTTTCAGATTGGGTCTGAGTGGACGTCCAGCTTGTTGGTGATGAAGTTTTTTCTGTTTCTTAGTTTTCCTTTGACAGACGCCCCTTCCTCACAGAGCTAGGCCTTCCCGGGTTCAGCTGTGCTTACTGTGAAACTCTCAGTCCTCAGCGCTTCCAATTGCTGTTCTCCTTGTGGGGATGGGACAAGCGGAGCCCGACTCAAAGGGCACCCAGTTGCGTATACTCCGCACTGAGAAGCGCCACACTGGGGCACCGGCAAAACAGCCGCACTGGCCAAAAGAGTCACACTGGCGACCCGTGTGGCTTCTCCACCAGGAATCTCTCAGTTTGTGGGCAACAGAAATTCGTCTGAAATTGCGGCGTCCACTCGCTCTCTGCACTTTCACTGGGAGCCACAGTCCTGAGTTGTTGTTAATCGGCCATCTTGGATCTCTCCGCCTGGTGATGAAGTTTTCTCTGTTTCTTAGTTTTCCTTTGGCGGACGCCCCTTCCCCACAGAGCTAGGCCTTCCCGGGTGCGGCTGTGCTTACTGTGAAACTCTCAGTCCTCAGCACTTCCAATTGCTGTTCTCCTTGTGGGGATAGGACCAGCCGAGCCCGACTCAAAGGGCACCTCGTTGCATATACTCCACACTGAGAAGTGCCCCACCAAGGAGCCGGCAAAATAGCCGCACCGGCCAAAAAAGTCACGCTGGCAACCCATGTGGCTCCTCCGCCGGGAATCTCCCAGTCTGTGCGCAACAAAAATTCGTCTGAAAGTGCGGCGTCCACTCGCTCTCTATGCTTTCACTGGGAGCTACAATCCTGAGCTGTTGTTAATCAGCCATCTTGGGTCTCTCTCTCCGTTGCCCACTTTTTAATGGGGTTGTTTGTTTCTCTCCTGTAACTTCAATTAAATTCCTTGTAGATTCTGGATATTATATCTTTGTCAGATGGATAGATTGCAAAATTTTTCTCCCATTCTATAGGTTGTGGGTTCCCTCTAATGATAGTTTCTTTTGCTGTGTAGAAGCTCTTTAGTTTAATTAGATCCTATTTGTAAATTTCTGCTTTTGTTGCAATTGCTTTTCATGTTTTCATTATGAAATCTTTGCCCATGTCTCTGTCCTTAATGCTATTGCCGATATATTCTTCTAGGGTTTTTATAGTTTTGGAATTTACATTTAAATGTTTAATCCATCTTGTGCTAATTTTTGTATAAGGTGTAAGGAAGGGGTCCAGTGTCAATTTTCTGCACATGACTAACCAGTTTTTCCAGCATCATTTATTAAATAGGGAATCATTTCCCCATTGCTTCTTTTTGTCAGGTTTGTCAAAGATCAGATGGTTGTAGATGTGCAGTCTTATTTTTAAATTCTCTATTCTATTCCTTCGGTCTATGTGTCTGCTTTTGTACCAGTACCATGCTGTTTGGTTATGGTAGCACTGTAGCATATTTTGAAGTCAGGTAGTGTGATGCCTCCTGCTTTGCTCTTTTTGCTTAAGATTGTCTTGGTTCTATGGGCTCCTTTTTGGTTCCATATGAATTTTAAAATAGTTTTTTCTAATTCTGTGAAGAATGGCAATGGAGTTCAATGGGAATAGTATTGAATCTATAAATTACTTTGAGTAGTGTGACCATTTTCATGATATTGATTCTTTCTATCCATGAATATGAAATGTTTTTTCCATTTGTCTGTGTCCTCTCATTTACTTAAGCAGTGATTTGTTGTTCTCCCAGAAGATGTCAGTCACTTCCCTTCTTAGCAGTTTTCCTAGATATTTTATTCTCTTTGTAGCAGTTTTGAATGGGAGTTCATTCATAATTTGGCTTTCTGCTTGTCTATTGTTGCTGTATAGGGATGCTTGTGATTTCTGCACATTGATTTTATGTCCCAAGACTTTGCTGAAGTTGTTTATCAACTTAAGAGGCTTTTGGGCTGAGATGATATGGTTTTCTAGATATGGGATTATGTCATCTGCAAACAGAGACCATTTGACTTCCCCTCTTCCTATTTGAATTCTTTCTTTCTCTCATTTGGTTGCCCTGGCAAGATCTTCCAATACTATGTTGAATAGGAGTGGTAAGAAAGGGCATCCTTGTCTCATGTGAGTATACATTTTCTTATATGGTGTGAGAAACTATTCTTCAAAAATATATAGTGTGAATGCAAGTTATTCATGAAAAATTAAAATAATAAACAGAGCAAAAATGTTAAATCTCCTTCCACCACCACAACATCCCCACAACTGTCACTTCTCCACCTTTATCCCTCTCTGCTCCCAAGAGGTAGTCATAGTGTATGAGCCACTGGTGGACCTCTCTGTTACGGTGTCTTGACTTCTACTGATGGCAAAGAAGAGGACATATGATGTGGCTCAGGCTGGGCCACTTATAGTGTTACATACCCAATCACAGAGATTACTTCAGAAGTAGGCATGTGCTCCATATAGGGCCATTCAGAGTTTGTTTCTGGGATTGAAATGTGGATGAAAGACAGAAGCTTTCTCTTTTTTTCAACTTTTATTTTTAAGTTGAGGGGTACATGTGCAGGATGTGTAGGTTTGTTATATAGGTAAAGATGTACCATGATGGTTTGTGCACAGATTATCCTATCACCCAGGTATTAAGTCCAATATCCATTAGTTTTTCTTCTGATGCTCTGCCTCCGCCAACCCCCCACTCTCCAACAGTCCCTGGTGTATGTTGTTCCCCTCTAGGTGTCCATGTGTTCTCATCATTCAGCTCCTACTTATAAACAAACATATATGTGGTATACAGTTTTTGTTCCTGCATTAATTTGCTAAGGACAATGGCCTCCAGCTACATCCATGTCCATGCAAAGGACATGGTCTCATTCCTTTCTATGGCTGCATAGCATTCCATAGTATATATATACCACATTTTCTTTCTCTAGTCTATCAATGATGGGCATTTAGGTTGATCCCACATCTTTGCTATTGTAAATACTGCTGCAATGAACACATGTGTTCATGTGTCTTTATAATAGAATAATTTATATTCCTTTGGGTATATACCTAGTAATGGGATTGCTGGATCAAATGGTATTTCTACCACTAGGTCTTTGAGGCATCGCCACACTGTCTTCCACATGGCTGAACTAATTTACACTTCTGCCAACAGTGTAAAAGTGTTCCTTTTTCTACACAACCTTACCAGCATCTGTTGTTTTTTTGACTTTTTAATAGTAGCTATTCTGGCTGGCATGAAATGGTATCTCATTGTGGTTTTGATTTGCATTTCTGTAAGGACCAGTGATGCTGAGCTTTTTTTCATATGTTTTTTGGCCACATGTATGTCTTCTTGTGAGGAGTGGCTGTTCAAGTCCTTTTCCCACTTTTTAATGGGGTTGTTTGTTTTGGACTTTTTTGTAAATTTGTTTCAGTTCCTTATAGATGCTGGATGTTAGACCTTTGTCAGATGAATAGATTGCAAAATTTTTCTCCCATTCTGTAGGTTGTCTGTTGATAGTTTCTTTTGCTGTGCAGAAGCTCTTGAGTTTAATTAGTTAAATTAGTTAACATTTGTAAATTTTTGCTTTTGTTGCCATTGCTTTTGGCATCTTCATCATGAAACCTTTTCAAAGTCTCAAGATACAAAATCAATGTGCAAAAATCACTAACATTTCTAACCAACAATAGACAAACAGAGAGCAAAATCACAATGAACCCCCATTCACAATTGCTATGAAAAGAATAAAATACCTAGGAATACAGCTAACAAGGGAAGTGAAGGACAACAAACCACTGCTCAAAAAAATCATAGAGGACACAAACAGAAAAAACATTCCATGCTCATGGATAGGAAAAAACAGTATTTTGAAAATGGCCATACTGCTCAAAGTAATTTATAGATTTAATGCTAATTCCATTAAACTCCACCGACATTCTTCACAGAATTAGGAAAAACCATTTCAAAATGTATATGGAACCAAAAAAGAGCCCAAATAGCAAAGACAATCCTAAGCAAAAAGAACAAAGCTAAAGGCATCATACTACCCAACTTCAAACTATACAATAGGGCTACAGTAATGAAAACAGCATGGTACTGGTACAAAAACAGACACATAGACCAAGAGAACAGAATAGAGAACCCAGAAATAAAACTGCACAGCTACAACCATCTGATCTTTGACAAACCTGACAAAAACAAGATGGCTGAATAGTAACAGCTCCAGTCTGCAGTTCCCAGTGAGACCAACATAGAAGGTGGATGATTTCTGCATTTCCAACTGAGGTACCCAGTTCATCTCACTGGGACTGGTTGGACAGTAGGTGCACCCCATGGAGGGCAAGCAGAAGCAGGGTGGGACATTGCCTTACAAGGGGTCAGGGAACTCATTCCTCTACCCAAAGGAATTCATGAGGGAATGTGACATGAAATATGATGTTATCCAGCCCAGATACTATGCTTTTCCCATGGTATTCACAACCCACAAACCAGGAGATTCCCTTGGGCACTTACACCACCAGGGCCCTGGGTTTCAAGCACAAAACTGGGCAGTGCTTTGGGCAACACCTAGCTAGCTGCAGGAATTTTTTTTTCATACCCCAGTGGCACCTGGAATGCCAGTGAGACAGAACTAGTCACTCCCCTGGAAAGGGGGCTAAAGCCAGGGAGTCGATTAGTCTTGCTCAGGGGATCTGACCCCCATGGAGCCCAACAAACTAAGATCCACTGGGCTTGAAATTCTTGTTGCCAGCACAGCAGTCTAACGTCGACCTGGATAGCTCAAGCTTGGTGGGGGAAGGAGCGTCTGCCATTACTGAGGCTTAAGTAGGTGGTTTTCTCCTCACAGTGTAAACAAAGTCTCTGCAGGGAAGTTCTGACTGGGCAGAGCCAAACTCTGTGCCACAAAGCTGCTATAGACAGACAGCCTCTCTAGATTCCTCCTCCCTAGGCAGGGCATCTCTGAAACAAAGGCAGCAGTCCCAGTCAGGGGCCTATACATACAACTCTCATCTTCCTGGGACAGAGCACCTGGGGGAAGGAGCAGCTGTGGGTGCAGTTTCAACAGACATAAACATTCCTACTTGCCAGCTCTGAAGAGAGCAGCAGATCTCTCAGCACAGTGCACGAGCTCTGCTAAGGAACAGACTGCCTCCTCAAGAGGGTCCCTGACCCCCATGCCTCCTGACTGGGAGACACGTCCAAGCAGGAGCTGACAGACACCTGATACAGCAGAACTCCAGCTGGCATCTGGCAGGTGTCCCTCTGGGACAGTTTCCAGAGAGAAGAGCAGGCAGCAATCTTTGCTGTTCTGCAGCCTCCACTGGTGAGATCTAGGCAAACAGGGTCTGGAGTGGACCACAAGCAAACTCCAGCAAGCCTGCAGAAGAGGGGCCTGACTGTTAGAAGGAAAACTAACAAACAGAAACCAATAGCATCAATATCAACAAAAAAAATATATCAAAAAAAAATCCGAAGATCAATAACATCAAAGACCAAAGGCAAATGAATCTACAAAGTTAAGGAAAAACCAAGGCAAAAAGGCTGAAAATTCAGAAAACCAGAATGCTTCTTCTCCTCCAAAGGATCACAACTCTCATGAGCAAGAGAACAAAACAAGATGGAGAATGAGTTTCACGATTTTGACAGAAGTAGGCTTCAGAAGGTGGGTAGCAACAAACTCCTCCGAGCTGAAGGACCATGTTCTAACCCAATGCAAGGATGCCAAGAACCTTGATAAAAAGTTACAGGAACTGCTAACTAGAATAACCAGTTTAGAGAAGAACATAAATGACCTGATGGAGTTGAATAACATAGCACCAGAACTTTGTGAAGCATACATAAATATCAATTGCCAAATTAATCAAGCAGAAGAAAGGATATCAGAGATTGAAAATCAACTTAATGAAATAAAGCGTCAAGACAAAATTAGAAAAAAAAATGAAAATGAATAAACAAAGCCTCCAAGAAATATGGGACTATGTGAAAAGACCAAACCTACTCTTGATTGGTGTACCTGAAAGTGAGGAAAAAAATAAAACCACCAACATTCAAATTCAGGAAATACAGAGAAGACCACAAAGGTACTCGTCAAGAAAAGCAACCTCAAGACACATAATGGTCAGATTCACCAAGGTTGAAATGAAGGAAAAAATGTTAATGGCAGCCATAGAGGAAGGTCGGGTTATCCACAAAGGGAAGCCCATCAAACTAACAGCAGATCTCTCTGCAGAAACACTATAAGCCAGAAGATAGTGGGGGCCAATATTCAACATCCTTAAAGAAAAGAATTTTCAATCCAGAATTTCATATTTCATATCCAGCCAAACTAAAATTCAGAAGTGAAAGAGAAGTAAAATCCTTTACAGACAAGCAAATACTAAGGAATTTTGTTACCGCCAGGCTTGCCTTACAAGAGATCCTGAGGAAGCAGTAAATATGGAAAGGAAAAACTGGTACCAGCCACTGCGAAAACAAAGCAAATTGTAAAGACAATCAACACTATGAAGAAACTGCATCAACTAATGGGCAAAATAACCAGCTAGCATCATAATGAAAGGATCAAATTCACACATAACAATATTAACCTTAAATATAAACAGGCTAAATGCCCCAGTCAAAAGACACAAACTGGAAAATGTGATAAAGAGTCAAGACCCATCTCACATGCAAAGACTCACATAGGCTCTAAACAAAGTGATGAAGAAATATTTACCAAGCAAATGGAAAGCAAAAAAAGCAGGGGTTGTAATCCTAGTTTCTGACAAAACAGACTTCAAAAAAATAAATATCAAAAAAACAAAGAAGGGCATTACATAATGGTAAATGGATCAACACAACAAAAAGAGCTAAATATATATGCACCCAATACAGGAGTATCCAGATTCATAAAGCAAGCTCTTAGAGACCTACAAGGAGACTTAGACACCCACACAATAATAATGGGAAACTTTAACACCCCACTGTCAACATTAGACAGATGAAAAAGACAGAAAATTAACAAAGATATTCAGGACTTGAAACCAGCTCTGGATCAAGCGGACCTAATAGACATCTACAGAACTATCCATCCCAAATCAAAAAAATACATTCTTCAAATCACCACACAGCACTTATTCTAAAATTGACCACATCATTAGAAGTAAAACACTCCTCAGCAAATGCAAAAGAATGGAAATCATAACAGATATGTCTCTTAGATCACAGTGCAATCAAATTGCAACTCAGGATTAAGAAACTCACTCAAAACTGCACAGCTACATGGAAACTGAACAACTTGCTCCTAAATGACTAGTAAGTAAATAACGAAATTAAGGCAGAAATAACTAAGTTATTTGAAACCAATGAGAACAAAGATACTACGTACCAGAATCTCTGGGACACAGCTAAAGCAGTGTTTAGAGGAAACTTTATAGCACTAAATGCTCACATGAGAAAGGGAGAAAGATTTAAAATCAACACCCTAACATCAGAATTAAAAGAACTAGAGAATCAAGAGCAAACAAATTTAAAAGCTAGCAGAAGACAGGAAACAACTAAGATAAGAGCAGAACTGAAACAGACAGGAAAACAAAACAAAAAAAAAACTTCAAAAAAAATCAATAAATCCAAAGGCTGGTTTTTTTGAAAAGATTAGCAAATTAGATAGCCTGCTGGCCAGACTAATAAAGAAGAAAAGAGAGAAGAATCAAATCAACACAATAAAAAATGATAAAGGTCATATCACCGCTGATCTCACAGTAATACAAACTACCATCAGAGAATACTATAAACACCTCTATGCAAATAAACTAGAAAATCTAAAAGAAATGGATAAATTCCTGGACACATACACCCTCCTGAGACTAAACCAGGAAGAAGTTGAATTCCTGAATAGACCAATAACATATTCTGAAATTGAGGCCGTAATTAATAGCCTACCAACCAAAAAAAAAAAAATCCCAGGACCAGATAGATTCACAGCCAAATAATACCAGAGGTACAAAAAAGAGCTGGTACCATTCCTTCTGAAACTATTTCAAACAATCCAAAAAGAGGGACTTCTCCATAACTCATTTTATGAGGCCAGCATCATCCTGATACCAAAACCTGGCAAAGACATAACTAAAAAAGAAATTTTAGGCCAATATCCATGATGAACATAGATGCAAAAATCTTCAGTAAAATACTGGATTTCTTCTAATAGTTACACAAACTCTCTGCTCTGACATTTAGTTCTTCGATTCAACTTTCAGTTAACTTTTGTATATGGTGTAAGGTAGTGGTCCAACTTCATTCTTTTGCATGTGGATACGTCCCACTAACACCTGTTGAAAGCCTATTCTTTTCCCCATTGAATTGTCTCAGCACTCTTGTTGAAAAGCAATCAATCATAGATTCATGTTTTTATTTTCTGGCTTCTCACTTCTATTCCATGTATTTATATGTCTTTTCTTATGCCAATTCTACATTGTCTTGATGACTGTAACTTTGTAGTGAGTTTTGAAACCAAGAAATATGAATCTTCTGACTTTGTTCTTTGTCAACATTTTCCTGGCTACTCTGGGTCCCTCGAATTTTCAAATAAATTTTAGGATCTGTTTGTGCATTTCTGCAAAGAAGCCAACTGGGATTTTAACAGGTACTGTATCAAATTTGTATATCAGACCAGGGGTGGATAGACATTTTAAAAATATTCAGTCCTCCAATACACAAAAGTGGGATGTGTTTTATTTTAACAATGTTTTATAGTTTTCAGAGTGTAAGTTTTACATTTCTTTTGTTAAGTTTATTTCTATGTTATTCTTTTCATGCTATTATAAATAAAATTGTTTTCTTCATTTTATTTTTTGTTTGCTCATGGCTATTATATAGGAATAGAGTTGATTTATGTATGTGGATCTTGGATTTTGCAAATTTGTTAAACTCATCTATTAGTTCTAAATTTTTTTTAAAAAAGACACCTTAGGGTTTTCTACATACAATATTATGTCATCTGGAAATAGAGATAAATTTATTTTTTTTTCCAATCTAGAATTATTTCACTTACTAAAACCTCCAGCACAATAACGAACATAAACAGTGAGAATGGACATACCACTTGTCTTGTTCCCGATCATAGGAGGAAAACATCCAGCCTTTCATCTTTAAATATAATGTTAGCTATGGGTTTTTCATAGATTTCCTTTACCTGATTGAGGAAGTACCCTCATATTCCTAGTTTGTTGGTGTTTTTTTAATCAAAAGAGGATGTTGACACTGGGGTCTGTTATGGGGGGCCAAGGGAGGGACAGCGGGAGGTTGGAGAGGGATAACATGGGGAGAAATGCCAGATGTAGGTGACGGGAGGATGGAGACAGTAAACCTCATTGCCATGTGTGTACCTATGCAACAATCCTGCATGATCTGCACATGTACTCCAGAATCTAAAGTACAATTTTTAAAAAAAAAAAAAAAAAAAAGGGTGTTGAATTTTGCCAATGTTTATTCTGCATCAATTTGATGATATTGTGCTTTTTGTTTTTTATTGTATTAAAATGGTGTATTGCTTTATTTGATTTTCAGATTTTAAACCAGCCTTGCTTTCCTGGAAAAACATCTACCTGTTTATGTTGTATAATACTTTTTAAATATGTGTGGTTATAGAGGAATTTTGCATCCATATTCGAAAATACATTGACATGTGATTTTTTTCTTGTAATATCTTTGTCTGGTTTTATATAAGAGTTATACTGGTCTAATAGAATGAGTTAAAATGTACCCCCCCTCCTTGTCTGTTCTTTGGAAGAGTTAGTGGAAAAAAATGGAATGATTCTTCTTTAAATGTTGGTATAATTTCCCTGTGAAGTCATTTAGTCCTAGGCATTTCTTTGTGGGACGTTTTATTATTAATATTATTATTAATCCAATCTGTTTATTATTATAGAATCTTATGAGATTTCCTATTTATTCTTGACTCAATTTCAGTCAACTTGAATGAAGTTGAGTCAACTTGACTCAGTTTCTGATTTAGTGATTTGAGTTTTCTACCTTTTTTTCTTGATCAGTCTATCTAAAAGTTTGTCAATTCTGTTGATTTATTTGAAGTACCAACTTTTGATTTTATTAATTTACTCAGTTGTTTTTCTGTTCTCTATTTTAATAATTTATGCTCTAATCCTTGTTATTTCCTTCCTTCTGCTTGCTTTGAATTTACTCTGCTTTTTTTCCAGTATCTTAACTTAGAAGGTTAAATTGTTGATGTGAGAATCTAATTTTTTAATGAAGGCATATACTTTTCATTGTGACTTCATTTTACTCATGAATTAGTAACAAATCTATTTCTTAATTCCACATAGTGAAAGTGAACTTTCTTGGTACCATCTTGGCTTTTTCTAGTCACATTTTTGTTATTAATTTTAATTTTAATTTCACTGTGGTCATAACACAGATTCTATGTGATTTAAATCCTTTGAAATTTATCAAGGCTTGCTTTATGACCCAACATGCAGTCAATTTTTACAAATGTTCCATAGGTGCTTTAAAAGAGTATCTGTCTCAGAGGTTGGAAGCAGAGTAAGATGGCTGAATAGAACTTTTCAGTGACTGTCTCCCCTAAAGAAACACCAAATTGAACAACTATCCACACAAGAAAGCACCTTCATAAGAACCAAATGGCAAATAAGCAATCACAGTACATGGTTTTAACATCATGTCAAGGAAACATGCACTGAAGAGGGTAGCACAGTCTTGAGTTGCCTACAACATCCTCCCCCATCCCCCACAGTGACTCATGGCATGAGAAGAAAATCTGTGTGCTTAGGGAAGGGAGAATAAAGTAATTGTGGGACTTTGCACTGGAACTACCTGCTGCCCTGACACAGTGGAAAGCAATGCAAGGGCAGAATTCAGCTGGTGCTTATAGAGGGGGCATTCAGATTAGCCCTAGCCAGAGGGGAAGTATCTATCCCAGGAGTCAGAACCTGGGTTCTGACTAGCCCTACCACTATGAGCTGAAGTGGTCAAGGGTCATAAATAAATTTGAAAGGCAGGCTACACCACAAAGGCTGCAATTCCTGGGCAAATTGTAGCGCTGTGGTGGGCTCAGAGCCAGCAGACTTGGACTGCATGCAACCTAGTGGGACAAAAGTCAGGGCAGCTAAGGAACTTCTGCAATTCTAGGCAGCAGAACTTGCAGCTCCCCAAGAGACTCCTTCCTTCCACTGCAGGAAAGTAGAGGGGAGAGTAAAGATAACTTTGTATTACAACTTGGACACCAGCTCAGCCACAGTAAAATAAAGCAGCAAGTAGAGTCCTGAAGCCCCCATTACAGGCTCCAGCTTCAAGACAGCTTCCAGACAACATTTCTAGACCCACCCTGGACCAGAAGGGAACCTGCTGCCCTGAAAGGAAGGACCCAGTCCTGGCAGGATTCATCACCTGCTGACTAAAGAGCCATTGGGCCCTAAACAAACATCAGTGGTAGTAGTTGTCACAGGCCTTGAGCAAGACCTAGTACCATGCTGGCTTCAGATGTAACCCAATGCATTCCCAGCTATGATAGACATAGAAAGAGACTTCTGCTTAAGGAAAGGAGAGAGAGTAAAAGGAACTTTGTCTTGCAACTTAGGTTCCAGCGCAGCCACAGTAAAATACAGTGCCAAGCAGACTCCTAAAGTCCATGATTCAGGCCTTAGCTCATAGATGACTTTTCTAGACCTGCTTTGGGACAGAAGGGAACCCAATTCCCTGAAGGGAGAGACCCAGGCCTGGAAGAATGCACCAACTGCTAATTAAAGAGCCCTTGAGCCTTGAATAAACATAAGCAGTATCCAGGAAATAGTCACCATGGGCCTGGAGTAGTGGTGGCCACAGGGAGAGACTCCTTCTGCTTGAGAAAAGGAGAAGGAAAAGTAAAGAGGACTATCTTGCAGTGTGGCTTACCAAATCATCCACAGCAAAACAAAGCACGATGCATATTCCTATTCCTAAAGCAGTCAATTCTAGGACCCAGTTCCTGGACGGCATTTCTAGACCCATCCTGGGCCAGAAGGGAACCTGCTGCCCTAAAAGAAAAGAAACAGGCCTGGCAGGATTTATTACTTGCTGACTAAAGAGCCCGTGAGTCCTGAATAAACTTAACTGGTAGCCAAGAAATAGTCACCACAGGCCTTGAGTGACACCCCGTACTGCACTAGCTTCAGGTGAGACCCAGTACTGTGCTGGCTTCAGGTGTGGTTTAGCGCAGTCCCAGTAGTGGTAGCCATGGAAGTTCTTGCATCACCCCTCCTCCAAATCCAGACAGCTCTGCATGAAGAGAGAAACTCCATTTCTTTGGGAGAAAGAAATGGAAGGGAATAAGAGACTATGTCTGGTAATCCAGAGAATTCTAGATCTTACCCAAGACCACCAAGGTGGTACCTCTACAAGTCTGCAAAAGTAACAGTATTAATAGGCTTAGGATGTCCCCAGTGCAGTACAGCCACAGTGATCAAAGACCTAAATCATAATACTAATTCTCTTTGAATACCTGGAAAGCCTTCTCAAGAAAGATGGGTACAAACAAGCCCAGACTGCAAACGTTAGAATAAATACCTAACTCTTAAATGCCCAGACATTGACAAACATCCACAAACCTCAAGAGCATCCAGGAAACTATGTCTTCACCAAACTAAATTAGACAACATTGACCAATCCCACTCTGTCTCAGAGTGACAGAGATATGTGACCTTTCAGACAGAGAATTCAAAATAGCTGTTTTGATACAGGTTATGGAATTGTATGTGCATAAAAAATGAAAAATAAATTAAAAGGAAAAATAGAAAAAAACAAAATAGCTGTGTTGAGGAAATTTAACAACATTCAAGATAATACAGAGAGGGAACTCAGAATACTATAAGATAAATTGAACAGAGACATTAAAATAATTTTTAACAACCAAGTAGAAATGCTGGAGCGAAAAAATTCAATCAACAAACTGAAGAATGCATCACAGTCTCACAAAAGTAGAATTGATCAGGCAGAGGAAATAATAAAAGAGCTTAAAGACAGACTATTTGAAAATACATGATCAGAGAAGACAAAGGAAAAAGAATAAAAAATAATGAAACACACCTACAGGATATAGACAATAGCCACAAAAGGGAAAATCTAAGAGTTATTGTCTTTAAAAAGATAAAGAAACAGAGAGGAATAGAAAGTTTATTTAAGGAGCTAATAACAGAGGACTTCCCAAACCTAGACAAAGACAACAACATTCAAGTACAAGAAGGTTATAAAACATCAAGGAGATTTAACTCAAATAAAACTACCTCAAGGAATTTAATAATCAAATTCCCAAAGATCAAGAATAAAGAAAGGATACTAAAAGCAGCAAAAGAAAAGAAGCAAATCATATACAATGAAGCTCCAATATGTCTGGCAGCAGACTTTTCAATGGAAACCTTACAGGCCAGGAGAGAGTGGCATGACATATTTAAAGTGCTAAAGAAAAAAAATCTTTTATCATAAAATATATCCAGAGAAAATATTCTTCCAACATGAGGAAGATACCAAGACTTTCCCAGATAAATAATGGCTGAGATTTCATTAACATCACACCTCTCTTATAAGAAATGGTAAAGAGAATTCTACAATATAAAAGAAAAGGACATTAAGAAGCAACTAAAAATCATTTGAATGTACAAATGATCACTGTTAATAGTAAGTACACAGACAAATACAGAACATTATAACGCTGTAATTTTATTCTGTAAGTTACTCATATTTTGAGTAGGAAGACTAAAGGATGAAACTATCAAAAATAATAATTACAACAACTTTTTAAGATTTGGACAATAAGATATAAATAGAAACAGCAAAAAAGTTAAAAAGCAGGAGGATGAAGTTAAAGTGTAGAGTTCTTATTAGTTTTTCCTGCTTGTTTGTTCGTTTTTGCAAAGTTGTTATCAGTTTAAAGTAAAGGGTTATATAATATTGTGCAAGCCTCGTGGTAACCTCAAATTTAAAAACCTACAAAAGATGCTCACACACAGAAAGCACAAAATTAAAACATACCACCAGAGAAAATCACTTTCACAAAAAGGAAGACAGAATGGAAAGAAAAAAAAGAAGACCACAAAACAACCAAAAAACACATAAGAAAATGGCGTAGTAGGTCCTTACTTATCAGCAATAATATTGAATGTAAATGGACTAAACTCTCCAATCAAAAGACATAGAGTGGCTGAATGGATTTTTAAAAAACAATGATCTACTGCCAACAAGAAGCTACACTTCACCTATAAAGACACAAATAAACTGAAAATATGGAAATGGAAAAAGCTATTCCATGCAAACGGAAACTGAAAAACAGCAGGAGTAGCTATACTTATATCAGATAAAATAGATTTCAAGACAAAAAAAACTATAAAAAGAGACAAAGAAAGTCAGCATATAATGATAAAAGTATCAACTGAGCAAAAGGTTATAACAATAGTAAATATATATGCACCCAACACTGGAGCACCCCGATATATAAAGCAAATATTAGAGCAAACGAGAGATAGACCCCAATAGAATAATAGCTGAAGTTGCCAACACCCCATTTTCAGCATTGGACAGATCATTAAGACAGAAAATTAACAAAGAAACATCAGACTTAAGCTGCATTATAAAACAAATTGACCTAATAGATATTTACAGAACATTTCATCCAATGGTTGCAGAATACGCATTCTTCTCCTCAGCATATGAATCATTCTCAAGGCTAGACCACATGTTAAGCCACAAAACAAGTCTTTAAAAAAATTTTTTAAATAGATTTTATTAAGTATCTTCTCAGACCACAATGGAATAAGTAGAAATCAATAATAAGAACACTGAAAACTATACAAACACATGGAAATTAAACTATATGCTTTTGGGTGACCAGTGGGTCAATGAAGCAATTAAAAAGGAAATGTTTAAATGTCTTGAAATAAATAAAAACAGAAACATAACAAAACCCATGGAAAACAGCAAAACAAGAACTAAGAGAAATGCGGATAGCAATAAGTGCTGACATCAGAAAAGTACAAAAACTTCAAATAAACAACCTAACAATGAATCTTTAAAAACTAGAAAAGCAAGAGAAAACTAAACCCAAACTTAGTAGAAGAAAAGAAATAATGAGGATCAGAGCAGAAGTAAATAAAATTGAAGCCAAAAAAATAGAAAAGATAAAGAAAATGAAGTTAGTTTTATTAAAGATAAAAATATATATACAAACCTTTAGCTGGACTAAGAAGACCCAAATTAAAAAAAAAAATCAGAGATGAAAAAGGAAACATTTAACTGATATTGCCAAAATTCCAAGGATCATTATAGACTACTATGAACAACTATATGCCAATTAGTCAGAAAACCTAGAAGTAATGGATAAATTCCTAGACACATACAACTTACAATAGTTGAGCCATGAAGAAATCTAAAACCTGAATAAACCAATAACAAGCAATGAGATCAAAACCATAATAAAAAGTCTCCCTGCAAAGAAAAGATCAGAACCCCATCACTTCACTGCTGAATTTTATCAAACATTTAAAGAATTAATAACAATTCTACTCAAACTATTCTGAAAAATAGAGGAGGAGGGAATACTTCCAAACTCATTCCATAAGGCCAGTAATACCCTGATACAAAAACCAGCCAAAGACATACCAAAAACAGAAAACTACAGACCAATATCTCTGATGAACATTGATACAAGAATACAAAATGTCAGCAAATTGAATTCAACAACACAATAAAATGATCATTTATCATGACCAAGTGGGATTTATCCCTGGGGTGCAGGGATGGTTCAACGTATGCAAATCAATCAATTTGATACATCATATTAGCAGAATAAAGGACAAAACCATATGATCATTTTAATTAATGCTGAAAAAAAAGCATTTGACAGAATTTAACATCCCTTCATCATAAATATCCTCAGAAAACTGGGTATAAAAGGAATACACCTCAACACAATAAAAGCCACGTATAATAGACCCACAGTTAAAATCGTACTGAATGGGGAAAAAGTAAAAACATTTCCTCTAAGATATGGAACAAGACAAGGATGCTTACTATCACCACTTCTTTTCAGTGTAATACTGGAAGTCCTAGCTAGAGCAATCAAACAAGAGAAAGAAATAAAGAGCATCCAAATTGGAAAGGAAGAAGCCAAACTATCCTTGTTTGCACATGATATAACTTTATACTTGAAAAAGCCTAAAAACTCCACCAAAAAAAAAATACTACTAATAATAAACAAATTCAGTAAAGCTGCAGGATACAAAATTAACCTGCAAAAAATAAGTAGCATTTCTATGTGCCAACAGCAAACAATCTGAAAAAGAAATCAAGAAAATAATCCCATTTATAATAGCTACAAATAAAATTAAATATCTAGCAATAAACTTAACCAAAGAAGTGAAAAATCTCTACAATGAAAACTATAAAACACTGATAAAAGAAATTGAAAAGGATACACACAAAAAATGGAATGATATTTCACGTTCATGGATTGAAAGAATCAATATTGTTAAGATGCCCATACTGACCAAAGCAATCTGCAGAATCAATGCAATCCTTGTCAAAATACCAATGACATTCTCCACAGAAATAGAAACAATAATCATAAAACTTATATGGAACCAGAAAAGACCCAGAATAGCCAAAGCTATACTAAACAAAAAGAACAAAACTGGAGGAATCACATTACCTTACTTCAAATTATACTACAGAGCTATAGCCAAAACAGCATGGTACTGGCATACGAACAGACATCTAGAACAATGGAACAGAATAAAGAACCCAGAAATAAATCCATATATCTACAGTAAACTCATTTTCAACAAAGATGCCAAAAATATACATTGAGGAAAGAACAGATTCTTCAACAAATGGTGCTGGGAAAACTGGATATCCATATATAGAAGAAAGAAACTACACCCCTATCTTGCACCATAAACAAAATCAAATCAAAATGGATTAAAGACTTTTTAAAAAGAATCTAAGACCATTTTTAAATTGATTTACTACTTCGAACTATGAAACTACTATACAAAAACTTTGGGGAAACTCTCCAGGACATTGATCTGGGCAAAGATTTCTTGAGTAAAAGTACAGGCCACCAAAGCAATAATGGACAAATGCAATCACATCAAGTTAAAAAGCTTCTGCACAACAAAGGAATCGACAAAGTGAAGGGACAACCCACAAAATGGGAGAAAATATTTGCAAACTATCCATCTGACAAGAGATTAATAACCAGATTATATGAGGAACTCAATTCAATAGGAAAGAAATCTAATAGCGTGACTTAAAAATGAGGAAAATATATGAATAGACATTTCTCAAAAGAAGATATACAAATGGCAAAATTATAAAAAGTTGCTCAAAATCATTGAACATCAGAGAAATGCAAATCAAAACTACAATGTGATCTCACCTCACCCCAGTTAAAATGGTTTTTATCCAAAAGACAGGCAAGAATAAACGCTATCGAGGGTGTGGAGAAAAGGGAACCTTTGTACACCACTGGTGAGAATGTAAATTAGGAAACCCATAATGGAGAACAGTATGGAGGTTCCTCAAGAAACTAAAAATGGAACTACTATGTGATCTAGCAATCCCACTCCTAGGTATAGACTTAAGAGAAAGGAAATCAGCCTATTGAAAATATGTCTGCACTCCCATGTTTATTGCAGCACTATTCACAACAGCCAAGATTTGGAAACAATCTAAGTGTCTATCAATGGATAAATGGATTAATGGATAAAGAAAATGTGATACATATACATAACAGAGTGCTATTCATTCATAAAAATAATGGAATCCTGTGATTTGCAACAATATGGATAGAACTGGAGAATATTAAGTGAAATAAGCCAGGCATAGGAAGACAAACTTCACATGTTCTCACACATTTGTGGGAGCTAAAAATTAAAACAATGTAGTTCACTGGGATAGAGAGTAGAATGATGGTTACCAGAGGCTGAGAAGGTTAGTGGGAAAGGAGAGAAAAAGTGAGGATGTTTAATAAGTACCAAAAAAACTAGAAAGAATGAATAAGGTACAGTGTTTGATAGCACAATGGGGTGAATACAGTCAACAATAATTTATTGTACTATTTTTAATTACTAAAAGAGTATAATAAGATTGTTTGTAACACAGAAAAATGATAAATGCTTGACGTGATGGATACCCCATTTACCCTGATATTATTATTACACATTGTATGCCTGTATCAAAATATACCATGTACCCTATAAATATATGTACCTACTAGGTACCCAGAAAAATTAAAAATAAACTATTTAGAAAAAAATAAAAATAAAGAGCCAAGGAGAATAAAATTTTTAAAAAGAATATCTATTTCATAGATGGTGGGTAGAATGCCCATATATGCTCTCATTCCCTACAACTTTGCCAATTTTTTGTCCAGTTTATTAAAATGAATTATTCATAGATATGTCATAACTACTCATTCTGATCATGGATGTATCCAATTCTCATAGTCTTATAGAATTTTTGCATTATATTTTGCTTCTTTGTTAATAAGTGCAAAAAATTTAAAATTATTATATATTATGAGTTAAATATTTTAATATATAAAGTATACTTTATTATCTCCAGTAATGATTCCTGACTGAATGTCTATTTTGTCTGATATTAATACAACTATTATTAGCTTTATTCTGATGTTTTCTTTCTTCTTACCTTCGACTTTGTTTATGCTTGTGTTTTACCTGCAGCTTTTATAACACTGTAGATGAGTTTTATTTTTTATTCAATCTAAAGAATTTTTATTTTATTTACTTATTTATTTATGAGTAATGAGGTCTCTATCTGTCACCTAGACTGGAGTGCAGTGGTGCATCACAGCTCACTACAGCCTCAAAGTCCAGTGCTTAAGCAATCCTCCTGCCACAGCCTCCCAAGTAGGTGGGACTACAAGCACACCACCACACCTGGCTAATTATTTTTCTTTTTAGAAATGGGGCCTCACTCTTGCCCAGGCTGGTCTCAAACTCCTGGCCTCAAGCATTTAGTCTTTTTGATTCGAATGTAGTTACTGATATGTTTGGGTCAAATTAACCACACCTGTTCTGTTTCCTCTTTCTCTTCTTTTTTGCCTTTAAAAATAGCTTCTGAGTGTTTTTATTCAATTTTTGCCTCTATTATCTTGGAAATTATACACTGCTTTACTATTGTAATGATAACAGTAGAAATTACCACATGCATCCTTAAGTGACATTGTAAGTGTCTAATATTAATTAGTATTTTACTCTCTACCCAGGCAATACAAGCAAAATCATTAGAACTCTTTAGCTCCATTTGCATACCCTTCTTGACATATATAGTGTTATTATCATGCATGTTAATGTTCTCTATATTTTAAACCTAATAATACATTATAATTATTTGACATAGTCATTGTTCATTTCTATTTACCTACATCATTTTCACTACACGTCATTATTCTATTATTTCCATGCTTCCATCTAGAATAATTTTCTTTTTCTGCCTGAAGAGCACCTTTACTGCTGGCTCTCCCTGTGACAAATTCTCCGATTTTATTTGTTTGAAAATGTCTTTATTTTCCTTCTATTCTTGAAAGACATTTTGGCTAGATAGTGAATTCTAGGTTGATATTTATTTTCTTTCACATTTTGATGTCATTTCACTGTCTTTTGGTTTAAATTGTTTCTATTAAGTGGTTAGCTGTCAGTCTAATTTTTGTTCCTTTGAAAATAATCTGTTCTTTTTCCTCTGATAGCTTGTGTGTTTTTAGTTGCTTTTGGTTTTATGCATTTTTACTATATGCCTAGGTATAGATTTCTTTTTGCCTGGTTCAGGGTTTGCAGGCCACCTTAAGCCTGTGGCTCAATGTTTTTCACTAGTCTTGACAAGCTCTCTTCCATTACTTTCTTCTAACCTATTCTCTTGATCCTCACCTTCTCAGACTCCAGTGACACGTATGTTAGACTCTCCCCCCGTATTTATATCTCATATAATCTCTTCTGTGTGTCCTATACTTTTGTATCTCTATGTTTCATTAGGGCTTTTGTCTTCTGACCTACTTCTCCCATCCATAAATTCTCTCTTAAGTATGTATAATCTGATATAAAATCTATTCGATGAGTTCTTTAACTTGATTGTTACATTTTTTCAGTTCCATAATTTTCATTTGGCACTGTTTTTTGTGGTTTCAGTTCTCTGTGAAAAAAAATTAATCTTGCTTCTTATCTCCTTATATATAACTAAATGTAGTTATTTTAAAATCTATGTCTGGTACTGCACCACATATTCTACAGAGCCAAGCACTGTAACACAAGTTCTACAAACATTATCTCACAATAACTCTAATGGATTACTCTTTACAGAAGAATAAACCGAGGCTTATCAAGATTATGCACTTACTAAAGAGCAGAGTCAAGAACCAAACTCAAATATTCCAAACTGCAAAATTCACGCTCTTAACCATTTCATTACAGGATTATGATAGCCTCAAATATCTAACTAAGCCAGAGTCCAAATATTGTAAGATTAATTTATTTCCCTACCAGAGCAAGATTTCTCTCTTCTAGTGATAGGTTCTCCCTCAAACCATATCACAATATCCATCCTGAAAGTTTTTGGTATATCTTTCCACATTTATTAATTTACTCATTCAACACTTAATAGTATTTTTGAGTATTTATCACATGGTTCTAGGCACTAGAAATACATGATAAACAAAGTATACGTGGTTCCTGACTCATGGAACTTTCATTCTAGTGGGAGATAACAAGTAGTAAACATGTAAGCAAATACATCAGACAGCAATGAAGTCGATGAGGAAATGGTCTAGAAATAATACAGTAAACTTTGATATTGGATGTTGACTTTAGCTAGGTGGTCAGGGTAGACCTCTCAGAGGAAGTGACATTTGAGCTACAAACATGAATAAGAGAGGTATTCCATGCAGAAGGAAGAGCAAGCGCAAAACCCACATTTGAGAGATAACTGGCATAGTTAAAGGACAGAAGGACATTGGTTGTGGCTGAGCCTCGTGAATAAAGAGAGTGGTAGAACATGAAATAGAAAAGTTGGAAGGAATGAAATCAAGACATTGCAGTATTTCAGGTAAAAAGTGATGGTAGCAACTTTCATCTCCAGCTGTAAGAAAGTAATTGTGACCATATTTACCCTTCCACCATAAGTCTTTAAAAAACCAGGCAAAAGATATGAAACAACTGTTTCCAGATATTAGAGAACAAGCAGCCCAGAACTGTGATTTGTGAAAGAGGAAAAACAGAGGAGTTCTGTGGTACTCCAGCTTTTCGCCTGAAAACACACTCCAGACCACAAAGCAGCAAACAGCTCTCCAGCCAAGCCCATGGTCTCACTGAGTTGAGAAGATAAATAGGAGTTCAGGGAGGTTGAGGCGGCTGGAAGTTGCAAGAAAGTTTCAGAAGGGAGAGAGCTCTTCAGAAAAAAAAAAAAAAAGATTTCCAGAAATCTCCAGGGAGACCCTGGAGACCCTTAAAAACTGTATTTTAAGTAAGCCCTTCCCTCCCTAATTGATACTTGTGCATGCTAAAATTTGAGGATCACTGCTAAAGACCTAAGAAACCAGAATATTGAAGAGATAGATATAAAGTCCTTAAGGAAATAGGCTGCGTTTCTTATTACCACCTGATGTGGAGGTGAATTTTACTACTGCAAATATACTCTAAACTCCTTGTTTTAACTGAAGAAAAAAGGGGTCAGGAGACTCTCCTTTGACTTATGCAATTTAAGATTTCACAGGGTGGAAGAAACAGTCTGGCAAAGACGTTGTTCTTGACTCCCTCTGGCTTCTTTTCGAAGCCATCACACTGATTCAGGTTTTAATCTCCTCGGCATGAAACGTGTTTATAGGGGCAGATTTTTGCATTTCCCAGGTGTGAGTGCAAGCTTGTTTGCTTACTGGTTGGATGTGTGATTGAATAAATGAATTAATTAGCCAATGAGACCAGGATCTCGAAATAAGTCATTTCTATCTCTACTCACATAAGGTTGGGTAAGGAAGTCAGCCTTATCAACTTCTGGTCTTTGAGAACTCCCTAGAAGCCCCTAATAGTTTATCATTCACTCTTTGCAGTCAGCCCTGGTTGAAGGCAAAAAATGACCCAACATTCTGCATGCCCTGGCCAAGGCCACACCCTGAGGCAGGGGACTATAGCTGAGAAATTTTGCTTTGACTGTCACTGTGCCAACAACCCAGCATCCTGTCAAGGTTTGGGATCAAATTTGGTTTTGAAAAGAGCAAAGAGAACAACATAATTTAAAAATCAAAGAAATTCATTTTAGTAGTAAAAGGTTAACAGCCTTTAGGAGGAACAATTTTTAATCACCCTCGTCTAGACTCTATCACTGGAATCACCAGCCGCCGAGTGAAATATGGCCCAACTGCCGCCACCAAACAGCTCCTAAAGACTGTTGTATTTAATCATGTCTGTGCACCACTTATGGATTTTCATTATGATTCCCGATGCTGTTGCACTGAGTAAAATATTAATATCCATAGTAATGATGCATGAAGCTTGGAGTGTAATTTCTTCACTCTTCTTGTCTGATATTAAATTGTTACCACTTTATCATTTGTGTAGAACTGCACGTTTCAATTAATCTTTCCATATCAGCAGCCCTGATTAATATAGATCATGATTCATAAGCTTATCGTCACTATAGTTTTAACAGATCATTTATAAAGATCTTAAATTTCAGGGTCTGGGAGGTGCAGCTGCTGTGTCCAATGTTCCTCTTTATTCTCTGTTCCAACAGTGCTGCTATACACTGGCTGTCACCTCCTGTTGAATAATTAATTTCAGGAACCAAATTTGCCCAAGAAAAAACACCAGAATGAAGGGACTGGCAATTGGCAGGTCACTGGTAATGTTTGTTCACCTTTCCATGCCCAGCCCGGATGTTGCCTGCTCTTCATAGACCAGAACTGCCGCGTTGGGGGATTAACCACAGGTGTGTACAGGCTTCTGCTGACTGCAGCGGACAATCCTAGCCGGCACAGCCATCCCAGGACAGTTGTCGAGATTTGATGGAGTGCTGGATAACTTCCCAGGCAGCTGCTGCTGCTCACATGAATCTACAGACCTCATCAGGTCTGGCATGGTGCCTGGGGCCTTATGCTCGTCCTGGAACACACAGTCTAAGCTGTGTGCTCAGTGTAGGGTGGGGAATGCACTGGGGAATTAGCAAGCGAGAGGTTTTTGAACATTTGTATAAATACTAAGGGCTTCTTGGGCCCTTTAATCAGAGGAGAACAAAAAGATTATGGTAACAACTCAAGTGGAAACATTTATAGAATTAAAAATCTTAATATTTTGTTTCAACCTCAATCAAATCCGATAATTTTTTAACATATTCTGAGTAAATTTGTGCTCTTTGGTTTGATCAAATGTGTACATCTTTTATTGTACATCTTCTATGTGAAAGACATTATCCAAAGCCCTAAGGTTTGGGGCTATGTCTTCATTTGGGTCCCCCAGAAGCAAACTCTAGGACAAGAATTCAGGAGCAAGTCCTTTATTGGGGAGGTGATCCTGGGGAACATCACTGTGGGAGTGAGGAGGTGCAGTATGGAGGGAGAGGCAGCAGCAGAGGATGTGTTGTTAAGTAAGTTGCCACTGTGGGCCCCTGGGGCACTCTGGAAGACTGTAGAACTTGCCTCACAGATATCCCAGTGGTAGGTGAGGAACCCAAGTTATTTATTTAGCAAGTTCCTGTCACTGGAGGGACTGATTTCTGTGGCATTAACACTCCACACTCACTCCTGACTTGCCCTGCATGTCAGCAGAGTGATTCCTGCAGCCAGAAATAAAAGCTCTCAGATGGAGAGTGCAAGGCATCCCCAGAAAGCAGGCTTGACATTCAGAGGTGAGGGTCAAGAGAAGAAAAGCAGAGCCAACACTATTTTCTACAGTGACCCTTTGGTCTCACGCATTTGTTTACTCATTAATTCAGAAAGTGTTCAGATTTGCCCTCTTATCTACAATGCTCCACACAGGAGATAGCAGTTGCTGAAAAAAAGTCCACTAAACCTGTGAGGCTTTAAAAAAAGTTATGTAAATAGATCTCACATGTTTTATTTCAACTAAAACACACAACTGTGCATTTATTCAGTATTATTTTGCTGGTGGGTCAGAATCTTTTCTTTCAATGTGCATGCACTAAAGGAGTTCTGCCTTCCCTTTTCTGTACAAACACAATTTCTAGTTTCAGCTTCTATCAGTTACAGCAATAATTTAAAGTCATTTTTAAGACATCTAAGTGCAAAAACTTTGTAGATGTTTATGTTTCCCAATCTTTTACAGTGAGTTTGCCCACATGTAATTCAACAGCTATTTTTTAGTGACTCACCTTTATCAAATCCAAAGCATTCAATTTAATGTTCAAAGAAGCAACAATTCCTCTTTTCACACTTATCATCAGTTTATGTAATGTTTAATTCAATTTCATGGTTACATTATTAAGCACAGCTATTATAAAACAGATTTGTAAACCAAGACAACTAACACCTGGTAAGAGTACAGCTAGACCAATGGATACCCAACAGCACGGTTTCCTGTTGGTGAGCACTACCACTGCACCAGGCAAGTCTACAAGACTGACTCATCTGGTCCTCCTGGGTACCTGAGGATGAGTCGGGGACTGCTGTTATGCCTGCTTCACAGAAGAGGATTTCCAGGCATACTTGCTCAGGGCCACATGGCCAGCAAGTGGCAGAGCTGGGTTTCTAACCCATGATGCCTGATCCTAGAGTCCCAGGTCTTAACCACAATGCCACACTGCCCTGCCTAGAGTGACCTTCTAGCTGGGTAATAATTTATCTTCTACACTGTGACATTTTGAAAATGAGGAGGCCACTATTGATAATAACACCCAACCCACAGATGTAAAACAGCACAGTCTTTGGTAAGCCAGGACATCTGGCCACTCTGTTTTTCATCTATGAGTGCTCAGTGTGTCATGGGTCCTAGCCAGAGTGTTAGTCAGGGGAGCATTGGAGTGATGGGCAGTTAAGGAAGCTTCAAAGGCAAGGGAGGTGCAGCACAGAGGAAAGGGCCTCACAAAGCTTACCAATCAAAATGGAAATAAAGTATGTCTACCTTAGTTATACTATAAGGTACCACAAGTCTTTGCACATAAAAAGGTCAAGAAACCTTGCAAATTTAAAATTATCATGAGAGCCAGGCACGGTGGTATTATACTTGTAATCCCAGCATTTTGGGAGGCCAAGGCGGGCAGATGGCCTGAATTCAAGAGATCAAGAATAGCCTGGGCAACACCACAAAACCCCGTCTCTACGAAAATTCAAAATGTAGCTGGACATGGTGGTACATGCCTGTAGTCCCAGCTACTTGGGAGGCTGAGGTGGGAGGATCTCTTGAACCTAGGAAGTTGAGGCTACAGTAAGCCAAGATCATGCCACCGCACTCCAGCCTAGGTGACAGAGGAGACCCTGTCTCAAAAAACAAATGAATCAATAAATGAAAGTATCATGAGAGTTCAGAGCAGGGAGAGCAACTTTTCAACTCAGGAATCAAGGAAGCCTTTATAGAGAAAGCGGCATTTCAACTGGTCTTTGAATATGGGTAGGTAGATTTGGAGTTGTAAAGGAAGAGACCTTCCAGGAGGAGGGGGAAAAAAAGCAAAGGTAAATAGGCAGGAAGCCAAGGGGTATATTAAAGCTTGTTAAGTAATTCCGTTTGCCTGGTGAATGGCTGAACATTACAGGCAGTGGGACGAAGGACTGGGAATTGCAGCCAACTCACAAGTGAATGTCTAGATTTACTTGTAATATGGATAGCGAGCCAGGATGTTTTTAAACTGGTAAATGACACAAGAAGCCCCAGAGCCTGGCCTGGCCACTTAAAGTGTAGGCTGTGGAGCCCACTTCCTGGGATTCAGTCTCTCTCTTCCCTTCACTTCTCTGTGACCTGAGACAGGTCTCATCTCTGGGTCTCAGTGATGGCATGTGTAATATGGGGATAATAATGGTACCTACCTCTTAGAATTGCACAGATTAAATTCATTTATACATCTGTAAAGAGCTCAAAACAGTATACAGAAGAAGGGCTTTATAAGTATTAGCTATCATTAGTATGATTGAAGTTGAGCTTCAGACAGTTTAAGCTGGTGGCAGAAGAGGGTGGCTGGCAACAGGAGGAAAGGAAGAGAGGCCATGAGAAACTAAAGTGAGGAAGACCTGTATGACCTATCCAGCTGGCAACTTCTTTTCTCCTATGGTGGAGCTAGT
Source organism: Cacajao melanocephalus (assembly GCA_963573385.1). Taxonomy (NCBI): domain Eukaryota; kingdom Metazoa; phylum Chordata; class Mammalia; order Primates; family Pitheciidae; genus Cacajao; species Cacajao melanocephalus. The sequence continues at coordinate 26,834 of CAUYLG010025480.1, forward strand.
AAACAGTAGACCAAGGGCCAGAAGCAAGGTGAAAGTGAGTAGAAGGATATTGAAGGGTCTCTTCTACCTACACTTCCCATGTTAGTGTTTGAGCCTCTGCTTTCTCCAATGGACATTAACTGACTCTTACTCTTACCTGTGACTCTCAGGACCTCCTATCAGAGCCCCCTTCCTGGTTCCAATTCCTACAAACCCCTGGGTTGGTACCCTGGCTGTGTCGGCCCCAAGCACGAATGTTGTTTTAGCTCCTCATCTCCCAGTTTCAAGATATGTAATGTAAGAATGAAGATTCCTTAGTGCCTAAGAAAGGGATTTTAAGAGAGATTTAATAACCACATGAGACTTTGGGAAATTTTAACAACAAGAGAAAATATGTGTTTTCATGGGTCCATGTGGATATATAGAGACAGAATATTTATTTTTTTAAAAAGGAGAGTATCACTTGACACAAATAATAACACTATAACAACCACAAATGTTTCATGATTGAGTGAACAATTCTCATTTGTTTCTAATGCCCCAGGATAAATCAGGGACAATTTATCTACATTCCAGGTCTGAATTTCTTTATCCCCTCTCCTCCTACTTAAAAGATATCCAGCCTCAAACCCATCAAACTCCAGACTATTTGGGTCTTTTAGAATTATAATTTTGCTTCTTTATGTCTTTATTGCTCCTTTGATAGAGAAATTGAAAAAAAGAAAAAGATATGAAGGAGAACAACAAAAAGCTATAATTATGAAGATTCAATTTGATTTTAAAGCTTGTGGACAGAAAAGAAGAAGCCAGAAAAGAAGGAACTAAATTAATTTAGCAGGGAAGCATTGCATGAAATATTGTTGAAGTTTAATAACCATGCAAAGACAGATGATATGTGTGGAAAAATTAGTTGTAGGACCTCATAATAGTCTATTAATATTTCCTACAGGCGCAAAACCCTTTCCTGAATAATTGTGACAAAGTAATCTTTTGAAAAAGAGAGAGTTGAAAAAAAGAATCTTCAAAAGGGGACAGTGATGATGAAGCCGCTGGAAGGAAAAGGAGACTCTCTGTCAGTCAGGAAATCTGCAGGTATGTTTGATGTAACTCATCACGGCAAGACAAGAGAGATCAAGCTCACAGATGACCAGAAATCATGTGGAGGGCACACACACGGACACAACTGCACTGCAGAGCTGTGAAACAAATAGTGTGGCTTTTAGACATACCTTAGCTGATTTCACAGATCTTTATGAAAATTATTTAGTATTCCCACCTAAAAGGTCAAAATAATTGAGTTCTCAGTCATACAAATGAGAAAACTAAGATGCATAACAATAGAGTCACTGGTTCCAGTGGCCTCCAGGAGATATAGGGGATAAAAGGGAGGCTCCTGCTTCAGACAGTGTGTTGGGCCTGGCTGCCTTCCCTTGGCCCAGGGAAATGGAATGGCTGCTTCTGGCTTCGTCTTCACTGCAGAGGCCCAATCCTGCTTCTGATTTGACAAAGAGGAAAGCATCTGAATTCTTTTTTTTCTGATTTCACAGTAGAGATAGTTTATTTTATATATCCCAAACTCTGGAAATTACTAGTCTAGTGAAGACTCAATATACTTTTTAATTAATTGGGATCCATTTGGGGAACGAAAAGGGGGAAAAGTAAGGGATGTAATATTTGGCAATAATCTATTATTTCCAAAGTGTGAAAATATATTACCTTCTCTAATCATCACAACAAATTTGCAGAGCATTATGCCTATTAAGCAGAAGAGGTTTCTAATTTCACCTAGTTTTGGGAACTGGCAGAGTTAAGGGGTTAAACCAAACACACTACCCATAGAAAAAGTCTTTGCCTGTGAAAGGATTGGTTAGGTTTTTTCCCGTTTTCCTCTTGCAAAGTTCTCTCCTATTCTTTACTGACTCACAGAGGCTGTCTCTACTGCCGGAATCTTGGTCTCAATTGTTAAAATTACCTCTGTTGAGGACATGGCTTGTGCTGAGGGACCACATTTCTTCCCTTCTGAGCATGGTCCTGCCCTAATTTAGCCTCTCCACTGCATAGGTCCTGATGACTCGGGTTATCTAGGACAAGGGTCATGATCAACGACAAGTTCCATTTATGAAAAGTCTGCAGAACTTCATGGACAACTGAGAACTCACTTCTTCCAGAATAAGATAATCAGAATATCTGAAACATGAACACATGAGATAAAACAGTTGAAAATCTGGCGGGAAACACTGAAGAATTTTGGATGGCATAATGGATGGGGTAGGACTCCATTTATTACAACTCCCATCTTTTGGATAAGCACCATATTGAGACTTTTAAGGAGCAAAACTATTACCCCAGGTTTCCACCTAGTGGTAGGGGTAGAATAGGTTAATGCTCTTTTTGGTGTAGCCATGTTGAGCCAAAGTATCCATGTATGGCTGGGACAATGGGTCACACATCAGCACCTTCTTAGAGGGCAATGGTGGCTATGGTACATAATGTATTGAACTCTGGAGGGTGCTTTACAGAATTTGGGTTTGACTGATATAATCACTGCCAGCACCAAATTTTAACTTTCACTTTTTTTGCTCTTCATGATGGGCCACACCAAGACCCGTCCTCTCCACTTTGAGCTCCTCAGTACATCATTCTTGGTTCGACATATCAGAGTGGTGGCCATAGGTACTAATCCTGTGCAGGACTATAAAGTTTCATAGGCTCCTCTTCCCATCCCCAAGTCCTCTCTTTTCATAGAAATATTGAGAACTTTCCTTGGACTATAGAAAGCAAGGTACATTCCCAGTTCAGATGTGTCTCTGCAAATTAAGAAGTGACTGTTTCAGGCCAGGCAAAGACAATAAGCATTCATTAGGAATGAACACTCCCAAAAGCCAGGTGACAGTCACATGGTATGCGAGGTATGATAAAGCTTAAATCCTAGGAACTAATCCTAGAAGCTCAAGGATTTCTACTAATGAGACGGCAATAATAGTATGGTTGTTTGAGACTATGTTGGGAAGGGTCATCCTTGGGGAGCCCCAAAGAGTCATATCCTGATTTGGGGGTATAAAGTTCAAATGTTACACCCAAGGCCCCTGTATTAGTCTGTTCTCACACTGCTAATAAAGACATTCTGAGTATGAGACTGGGTGATTTATAAAGGAGAGAAGTTTAATTGACTCACAGTTCAGTGTGGTTGGAGAGGCCTCAGGAAAATTACAATCATGGTAGAAGGGAAAGCAAATATGTCCTTCTTCGCATGACAGCAGGAAGTAGAAGTGCCAAACAAAAGGGGGAAAAGACCCTCATAAAGTCACCAGATCTCATAAGCAGTCACTATCATGAGACCAGCATGAGGGTAAATGCCCCCATGATTAAATTACATCCCACTGGGTCCCTCCCACAACAAGTGGGAATTATGGAAATGACCATCCAAGATGAGATTTGGGTGGGAACATGGCCAAACCAGATCATTCCGCCCCAGCCCCTCCCAAATCTCATGTACTTCACATTTCAAAACACAAACATGCCCTTCCGGCAGTCCTCCAAAGTCTTAACTTATTCCAGTATTAACTCAAAAGTCCAAGTTAAAAGTACCATCTGAGACAAGGCAAGTCCCCTCCACCTATGAACCTGTAAGATCAAAAACAAGTTAGTTACTTCTTAGATACAATGGAGGGGACAAGCAGTGGGTAAATACACTCATTCTAAATGGGAGAAATTGGCCAAAACAAAGGAGCTACAGGCCCCATGCCCCCATGCAAGTCTGAAATCTAATACAGCAGTCATTAAAATTTGAAATTCCAGAATGATCTCCTTTGACTCCATGTCTCACAACCAGCATGCTGATGCAAGAGATGGGCTCCCATGACCTTGGAAAGCTCTTCCTCTGTGACTTTGCGGGGTACAGCCCCCCTCCCAGCTGCTTTCACGGGCTGGTGTTGAGTGTCTGCAGCTTTTCCAGGTGCATGCTACAAGCTGTCAGTGGATCTACCATTCTGGGGTCTGGAGGACAGTGGCCCTCTTCTCACAGCTCCACTAGGCAGTGCCCCACTTGGGGCTTTATGTGGGGGCACCAATCCCACATTTCCCTTTCACACTGCCCTAGCAGATGTTCTCCATGAGAGCCCCATCCCTGCAGCAAACTTCTGCCTCGACCTCAAGGTGTTTCTATACATTCTCTGAAATCTAGGCAGAGGTTCCCAAACCTCAGTTTTTGTCTTTTGCATACCTACAGGACCAACACCATGTGGAAGCTGCCATGGCCGGGTGCTTGTACCCTCTGAAGCAGAATCCTGAGCTGTACCTTGGCCCCTTTTAGCTATGGCTGCAGTGGCAGGGATGCATTTCTGAGACCACACAACAGGGACACCCTGGTCCCAGCCCAGGAAAACATTTTGACCCTAGTCTGGGCCTGTGATGGGAGGAGCTGCTCTGAAGACATCTGACATGCCCTGGAGACATTTTTCTTATTTTCTTGGTGATTAACATTTGGCTTCTCATTAATTATGCAAATTTCTGTAGCCAGCTTGAATTTCTCCTCAAAAAATTGGTTTTTCTTTTTTTTTTTCTTTTTATTTCTTTTTTTAATTGCATTTTAGGTTTTGGGGTACATGTGAAGAACATGCAAGATTGTTGCATAGGTACACACATGGCAGTGTGATTTGCTGCCTTCCTCCCCATCACCTACATCTGGCATTTCTCCTCATGCTATCTCTCCCCAACTCCCCACCCCCCGCTGTCCCTCCCCTATTTCCCCCCAACAGACCCCAGTGTGTGATGCTCCCCTCCCTGTGTCCATGTGTTCTCATTGTTCAACACCCACCTATGAGTGAGAACATGCAGTGTTTGATTTTC
>CAUYLG010025483.1:0-56188 GCA_963573385.1 Cacajao melanocephalus
GCTTTTGAATGGGTTTGTTTGTTTTTTTCTTGTAAATCTGTTTTAGTTCTTTATAGATTCTGGATATTAGCCCTTTGTCAGATGGGTAGATTGCAAAAATTTTTTCCCATTCTGTTGGTTGTCAGTTCACTCTAATGATTGTTTCTTTTGCTGTGCAGAAGCTCTGGAGTTTAATTAGGTCCCATTTGTCTATTTTGGCTTTTGTTGCCAATGCTTTTGGTGTTTTAGTCATGAAGTCCTTGCGTATGCCTATGTCCTGAATGGTTTTGCCTAGATTTTCTTCTAGGGTTTTTATGGTGGTAGGACTTATGTTTAAGTCTTTAATCCATCTGGAGTTAATTTTAGTGTAAGGTGTCAGGAAGGGGTCCAGTTTCTGCTTTCTGCACACGGCTAGCCAGTTTTCCCAACACCATTTATTAAACAGGGACTCCTTTCCTCATTGCTTGTTTTTGTCAGGTTTGTCAAAGATCAGATGGTTGTAGATGTGTGGTGTTGCTTCCGAAGCCTCTGTTCTGTATTCTAAATGCTCTTAATTGGTGCTTGGAGATTGGGGATGACTGCACAGCAAGTTGGTTTCAAGTTGACTTTTCTTTATTTGGATAAGAAACCAATTGAAAATCAGGAAATTAGCGACATAGGGATTAACTTCAGGAAGGGTGTGGTAGATTCTGATATTTTATTTTGGGAGTTGGCCAGGAGCTAAACCATTAAAAATGATAAATAAATAATTCCTATGGCTGCTTCACATTCCAAATCCTGAATCCCTCTTGTTCCTCTATGCTGTGTTCTATCCCAGACCAGAGTTTGCCAAATATATAAAAGTCTCATGTCACACTGACTCTGTGTATAGATGCTATTTGCTTTTCTCCTTACCTGAACCACAGTGGAGATGGTGACATGTCTGAAAATTTTCTGTTGGACAGAAAGGAAAAGAGACTGAGAGATAAGGGTTATGATGATGTCTTAGAACCTCCAGGTATGACCTAATTCAGGTCTAGTCTTAGTGCTGTGGTCCTTGGAAACTCAAACTCCTTCCTTACAGCTGCTTTTGACTTTTGGGCAAACTAGAGAGAAAAGCCAAGTGAGAGACTAGAATCAAAGCATATTAGTATTGGCAAGAAACTGAGACTTACCTAGATAAATAAACTGTGGTCCATATATGGATTTAATTATCTTGTCTTTGAAAAAAGAGAATATTTTATTAGTTGCTTAGCTTCCAGACTCAGCTGGAAGTGGGTGTTTCTTTACTAAGTCTCGTTAGAATCCTTGTCCCATCCTGGCTGACTTCAACAACCTGAGCTTTAAGGACTTTCTTTTCACATTTCTTCCCAATGTATCAGTCTCAGATTTGGAAAAGCCTGGGGAGTCTATTACCTCCAGCCTTCTCAGCTCAATTCAGGCCCAGCATAATAGGTATGGAGCAAGATATTGGTTTAGACGTGAATAAGCATCCGTGAAATGAATATTGGCTGAACACGCACAGAGGAGACACCTGTCATAGGTAGAAGGGGGGAGTGCCTTGTTTTCTTGTTTTTGTTTATGGTTCAGGAGTTACTACAGCCACTGAGTAGGAAATGTGATTTTATTTCCATTGCTAATGGAATGTCTTATTTCTTCCCCCAACTCCTAGCTCTGATGAACAAGAAAAAGTGAGCTGAGCTCGAGGCATTGATAGAAATTTCCATTTTCCTGACACTATTTCGAGTTAAAAATGTCTGCCTAAACTGTGACTGCCATTTTATAGGCAGCCTTCATTGAAATGCTGATTCTATTTCTCTATTTCCTCTTCCATTAAAAAAGCCAACTTTTAAACTGGAGATAACATACATGAATATGTGCAATTAATAAGTGTATAGCTCAGTGAGTTATCTATCATACTGTTAATATATCTGTGTACTCCCCACCCTAGTCGAAAAATAAATCATCATAAGCATCCCTAAGTCTCTCTGTACCCTCTCCCAATCTCCTCTTCTTCTTTCCCACTATCTTGACTTCTAATACTTTTGTTTTACCTGGGTTTGAACTTTTTTTCCTTTGAGACTGAGAGGATTGCTTGAGCCTCCCCCTCCCAGGGTCAAGCAATCCTCCCACTTCAGCCTTCCAAGTAGCTGGGATCACAGGTGCACACCAACATGCCCTGCTAATTTTTTACTTTTTTTTTGTGGAGATGAGGTCTCACCACATTGCTCAGGCTTTTCTCTAACTCCTGGGTTCAAGCCGTCTTCCTGCCTTGACCCTCCAAAGTGCTGGGATTACAGGTGTGAGCCACCACACCCAGCCCTAGTTTTGAACTTTATATAAAGGGAAACATACCTTAAGTGCTCTTTTGCTTTTGCCTTTTTTTCAGCATAACATTTGTGATATTCATCTCTGTTGGCATGCATGGCAGAAGTATAGCAGAGACTGGCATGACTGTCTACCTACATTCTTTCAGGCCACTATTATAGTGAGCGAGGCCAAATTGTACCTGCCTAGGGGCTTTCTTTGCCTCACCTCTTGCACCTGAAAGCCAGAAATAAAGAGAAATTAATGACTGTTTAGCAGATCTCAGTCAATAACTGAAAAAAGTTTGTGTATAAATACCCTAGCTCACTCACTCCCTGAGTAACATAACTCTGAGGCAAGTATTTTACACTGAGTCTCAGAGTTCCCCAGCGGGATTAAGTTCCACTCACTCACAATGATAACTGGCTTGCTAACGTATGTTTTATTGGCTGCATCCCTTTTCTGTCTAACTTCTCCACTCATCTAGCAATATTTCCTGGAGTCACCTTCTGTATAAATCAGTTGAATTTGAATTCTTGTCTCTGAGTCTGCTTCTGGGAATTCAATCAAATAACAAATAGCTGGATCATTTTCATTGTTCTGTGGTATACTGTACATGAATAGACATTTATTTGTATCTTATTATGTCAGTGGACAGTTGCATTGCTTTTGAGTGTGGCGGCTGTTAATCTTTTGGTAAACATATGATTGTGAAATTTCTGAGTCACATATATTCAACTTTAGCAGGTGATAAACTATTTTTCAAAGTGGCTGAAACAATTTATACTGCCATGAAATGTGTATGAGAATTCTAGGTGTTGCATATCTTTGTCAATGGTTGTTTTTGTCTTTCCTTTTAATGTTGATCATTCTAGGTATACAGTTTTATTTATTGTGTTTTAATTTACATTACTTTGAAGATAAATGATGTTGAACACATTTTCATATTTTATATTCATAGTTATCACTTGGATATTCTCTTTTGTGAAGTGCTTTGTTATGAACTGAATGTTTGTATCTCCCTAAAATTCATATATTGAACCCCCAATGTGACTGAATTTGGAGATAGGGTATGAAAGTAGTTAAGGCTGACTGAGGTCCTAAAGGAAGGTCCTAATCCTAAACCAATAGGATTAGTGTCCCTACAAGAAGTGTAAAGGGCGCTCACTTTCTCTGTTATGTAAGGACACAGTGAGGAGGCCATCTGAAAGCCAGAAGAAAGCCCTTACAAGAAGCCAAATTGGGCAACACCTTGATCTTGGGCTTCCCAGGCACAGAATTGTGAGAAAATTGATTTCTACTGTATAAGCCATGTAGTCTGAGGTTATTTGTCATGACAGCTAGCAGACTATTACATTCCTCTTAAACTTCTTATTTTTTTCTTTTATATCAAATGATCTGATTTTTTATTTTTCTTTTGATTTATAGGATTTCCTATATAATCTGGGGTACATTTAATTGGTTATAAGTGTTGCAAATATCTTTACCCATTCCATAGTTAGCCTTTTCACACTCTTATGCTTAATTTTGTTTAATGAAAGTTAAATAATTTAAATGCAATTGATTTATATTTCATGATTAGTTATTCTGGAGCTTCTTTCAGAAGCTTCTCCCTACTCTAAGGCCACCAGGCCACCGTGACATTTGTCTAGGTTGCATTATGCTATGCTATCCAATATGGTAATCATTAGTCACAAGGGTTGTTGAATACTTGAAATGTGTTTAATCCAAATTGAGATGCACTATAAGTGTAAAATATACATTTCAAAGACAATCTGAAAAAGGAATATAAAATATTTTGTTAACATTTTAATATTGACTACATATAGAAATAACATTTTTGATGTGTTATTTAATACATTAAATGTATAAATATATCAAATATATTGATTATATTAATTAACAGAATTAATAATTATAATATAAATAATATATTGCTTAATATGCTAATTTAATTATTAATGCAATAAATATATTAAATATATAATCTATGAACTGTATTATTAAAATTTAATTCACTGCTTCTTTTTATCTTTTTAAGTGTAGATCTGCGAATTGCTTTATGTGGTTTGCATTATGTTTTTATTAGATAATGATGACCTAGAAACTTTAGTTTTACCTTTTCACATTTATAGCTACAATCCACCTGGAATTGATTTTTGTATATAAGATAGGGTTCAAGGTTTATGTTTTCCCATATGGATATCTGATTGACCCAGAAATCTTTATTGAGAAGGCATCCTTTCCCTACTGAATTCTAGTGGCATCTTTGTTGTTAATCATATGGCTAAAAACAATGTCTGTTTCTGAGCTCTCTATTCTATTTCATTGTCTATTAGTCCATCCTTGCACCCACACCACACTATTACAATAAATACTATAGCTTTTAAACAAGTTTTGGTATCTGAGAGGGGAAATCTTTCAAGTTTGTCTTCAGTAATAGGATCATAGCTATTTTTGACTCATTGTATTTCTATATTTTACAAATAATATGAAAGGTTTCACAAAAATTAATGCTAGAATTTGACTGGAATTGCATTAAATCTATGAACATTTTGGGGTGAATTGATACCTTTACTGAATCTTCTAACACATGGTATAGTCTTCCATTTATTTAGATCCCATTAGTTTCTTACAATGATGAGTTATTTTTTGTGTAAATGTCTTGCAGATATTAAATTAGATTTATTCTTAGGTATTTTACTTCTAATGTAATTACAAGTGCTATCTTTTAAAACTGTGTTTCAACTGTTTATTTACTAATTGCAATAACTTCTTTGTAGAGGTTTTTGATTTATTTTTCTGATGTTACTGCACTAGGACTTTAAGTATAATAGCAAATAAATAGAAGTGTTGACAGTGAGCATCGCTATTGATACAAAATAATTGTACATATTTATGGGGGCTATGTGATATTTTGATACCTGTATACAGCATGTTTTGATCAAATCAGAGTATTTAGGATATTCATCACCTGAAACATTTATCATTTGTTTGTGTTGAAAATATTTAATATCTTCTCTTCCAGCTATTTTAAAATATACAATAAATTATTGTTTTTAACTTGACACCCTACTGTGCTAACAAACACTAGAACTTATTTCTTCTATATAATTGTATGTTTGCATCCATTAACCAACTTCTCTTTATCTCCCCTCCCCCTTCCTTGCCTCTAGTAATGCTTGTTCTACTCTTTACCTCTATAAGATGCACTTTTTTAGCTCCCACATATGAGTGAGATCATGTGATATTTGCTTTTCTGTGCCTCGCTTATTTCATTAAACATAATGACCTCCAGTTTCATCTATGTCTCTGCAAATGACAGAATTTTATTTGTTTTTATGGCTGAATATTATCCCATTCATCTTCTGATGGACACTTAGGCTGATTGTATATCTTGGCTTTTGTGAATACTGCTGCAAAAAACAAGAAGGTACAGGTACTTCTCTGATACACCTATTTCCTTTCCATTGAATAAATACCTAGTAGTGGGACTGCTGGATCAGACATATTTTTAGGTTTTTGATAAACCTCCATACTTTTTTTCATAATGATTGTATTAATTTATACATCCACCAACAGTGTACAAGTGTTCCCTTTTCTGCACATCCCTGTTAACACTTGTTTTTTGGTCTTTCTGTTAATAGCCATCCTAACACATTTGAGATGACATCTCATCGGGAATTTAATTTGCATTTCCTTTTGATTTGTGAGCATTTTTTCATATACCTGTTGGCCATTTGTACGTCTTCTTTTGAGAAATGTCTATTAAGATCCTTGGCTCACATTTTAATAAGATTTTTTTTTTTTTTTTTTGCTGTTCAGATGTTTGAGTTGTTTGTATATTCTTTATTTTAGTCTCGTCAGATTAATAGTTTGCAAGTATTTTCTCCCATTCTACAGATTGTTTGTTCACTATATTGATTGTTTCATTTGCTGTGCAGAAGCTTTTTAGTTTAATACAATTCCATTTGCCTATTTTTGTTTTTGTTGCGTGTGCTTTTGAAATCTTAACCACAAAATCTTTGCCTATACCGATATCCTAAAACATATCTTCTAGATTTTCTTCTGGTAGTTTTATAATTTCAGGTCTTATGTTTAAATCTTTAATCCAATTTACTGGATTTTTTATATAGTGAGATGTAGGAGCCTGGTCTCATTCTTCTGCATATGGATATTCAGTTTTCTCTGCACTAGTTATTGAAGAGGTTTCCTTTTCCACATTGTATGTTCTTGGCACCTGCGGTGAACATCAGTTAGCTGTAAATATGTGGATTTATTTCTGGGTTCTTTACTCTGCTCCATTGATCTATGTGACTATTTTTATAGCATTATCATGGTGTTTCGGCTACTAAAGTTTTGTAGTAAATTTTGAAGTCAGGCAGTATGATACCACCAGTTTTGTTCTTTATGCTTAGGATTGCTTTGATTATTTATAGTCTTTTGTAATTTCATATGAATTTCAGAATTACTTTTCCTATTTCTGTGAAGAATATTGGAATTTTGATAGTAATTGCATCAAATCTGTAGATTGCTTTAAGTAGTATGATCATTTTAACAATATTAATTCTTGCAGTTCATGATCATGGGGTGACTTTCCATTTGTTTTTCTCCTTTTCAATTTATTTCATCAGTGTTTTGTAGTTTTTGTTGCAGAAGTCTTTTACATCTTTGGTTAAACTTATTTCTAGATATTATTATTATTTTGTAGCTATTGTAAATGAGACCGCTTTCTTGATTTCTTTCCTACAAAGCTTGTTATTGCTATACAAAAATGTTACTAATTTTTGTGTGTTGATTTTTTATCATGCATCTTTATTGAATTTATCACTTCTAAGAGTTTTTTGGTGGAATCTTTAGGTTTTTCAATATATAACAATATATTGTAGTCTATAGGTTTTCAATATAAAACATCATGTCATCTGCAAAGAGAAACAATTTGACTTCATTTCTTCCCAGTTGAATGCTTTATTTTTTCCTCTTGCCTGTTTACTCTGGATGGGACTTCCAAGACTAAGTTGAATATGAGTAATGAAAATGGACATTCTTGTCTTGTTCAAGTTCTTAGAGGAAAAAAGACTTTCAGCTTTTCCCCATTCAGTATGATACTAGCTGTGGGTTTGTCATATATGGCATTTATTACGTTGAAATATGTTCCTCCTATGCTTAATGTGTTGAGAGTTTTATTATGAAGGGAGGTTGAATTTTATCAAATGCTTTTTCTGTGTCTATTGGAATAATCACATGGTTTTTGTTCTTGATTCTGTTGATATGATATATCACATTAATTGATTTGCATAAGTTGAACCATCCTTGCATCCCTGGGATAAATGCCACTTGATTATGGTGTATTATCTTTTTGATATGTTGTTGATTTCAATTTGCTAGTATATTTTTGAGAATTTTCACAGTTATTTACAGGGATTTTAGCTTCTAATTTTCTTTTTTAGTTGTGTTCTTGTCTGTTTTTGGTACCAGGATAATGCTCGCCTCAAAGAATGAATTAAGAAGAGTTCCCTCATCTTCATTATTTTGGAACAGTATGAGAAGAATTGGTGTTGGTTTTTCTTCGTAAGTTTGATAGAACTCAGCAGTAAAGCCATCTGATCATGGGCTTTTCTTTGCTATGAGGCTTTTTCTTACTGATTCAATCTTTTTACTGATTATTGGTCTGTTCAGGTTTTCTATCTTACTGGCTCTATCTTGGTAGGTTATATATATTCACTAACATATCCATTTTTTCTGGGTTTTCCACTTGTTAGCATATAATTGTTCATAATTGTCTCAAATGATTCTTTGTATTTCTGTGGTATCCGTTGCAATGTGTCCTTTTTCACTTCTGGTTTTATTTATTTGAGTCTTTTCTCTCTCTCTCTTTTTTTTTTTTTGGTTAGTTTAGCTAGTGGCTTATTGATTTTGTTTATCTTTTCAAAAAACATACTTTTCATTTTGCTGGTCTTTTGTATTTTTATTATCTGTTTAGTTTTGCTCTAATTTTTATTATTTATTTTCTTCTACTAATTTTGAGTTTAATTTGTTTTTACTTTCCTAGTTCTAGTTAGTTATATAGGCTTTCTTTGTTCTTTTACATTTTTTTTTTGTCTTAATGGGTTATGTCAAAAGATCTGTCTTCATATTAAAAAAATCCATTCTTCTGCTTGATCTGGTCTATTGTTGAAGCTCTTAATTATATATTTTATTTCATTCATTAAACTCTTTTGTTCCAGGATGTCTCTTCTTTATTATTTATCTCTTAAAGTTCTCATGAAGATCATGAATTAGTTTTCTGATTTCTTTGTATTATTTGTGTTCTCTTGTATCTTATGTTTGTCTGTGTTGCATCAGTGGTGAAAGTAGTGTTGACAGGTCAATTATTAGGCCCTTGAATAGTGAATGTGGGCACCAGTGGTAGTGACAGTAAGCTGGGCAGGCTGGTCCCTAGGCCCCTGGCAGGTGTGCACAGGCACTGGCAGCAGGTGGAGTGACCCTGTCATCATGTCCCTGGACAGTGTGCATGTGCACCAATGGTGGCAGGGTGGATCAATCTCCAGCCTCCTGGCTAACATTTGTGGGTGGTGGCAGTAGCAGTGGCAAGCAGGTCAGACCTGTCCTCAGGTTCCTCAATGGGGACACTCCCACCAGTGGCAGTGGCTGAGGGAGGTTAGCTCCCAGATCCTCAGATAGTGTGCTCAGGTGTCAGTGATGGTGGTAATTGGCTGTCCTCACTTATGAATATGGCATCAATGTAGGCTCACGTCTAGGTCCGTTGAAGGTTTGTGCTGCTGCACAGTGGCTGATTGGAGGAGATGAGGTTGTTTTCAGTAGCCACATCCCTGGGCAGGTGCCTCTCTGGCTCTAGGTAATTTAACCTTTGGCTCCCTTTTTCTCAGAGGCAGCCTCCCTGGTGCACTCCCTGGGATGTAAAACCCTCAGGGGCTAGAGTACTAGGAACCCAGCCACCCTGTTGAGTTCAGCTGGTGTAGTGATGCTGTAGCCCTCTGGGTGGATGTGGGGTATAATAGCAGTGATGTGAAGATGCAGTGGCTCTTGGGGCCCAACATAGGATGTAGTTTAGTGGGAGCTGGGTTCTTAAAATGTTGTTATGCTATAGCTGCTTGTTCTGAGTGGGTATGTGGGACTTTGTGTGAATTCCTTCTTTGGAGCAATACCACTTTCTCTACTCCCATAGTTCTCTATACTTGTCTCAGAGCCTGTGAAGGCTAAGGGGCTCTCTTATTCTCTCATGGCTAGGATTGCCAGAGTACACTATGTGGAGGAGGTGTGGACTGCAGGGATATCTCTCACTTGCCTTTTTCTTTCAGTGGGGAGTTCCTTCAGGCTCAGAGTCAATCCCTTGGGCTGGATGCTTCATTTTCCTTTTCTCATGCCTAAGAGCTCTTCTGTCATTTCTCTGCTGAATTTTAGTATTCTCTCTTAGAAGGTCTATTTAACTTGTTATCTCCTCTCCATGTTGGTTCTTTTATTTATTTATTTTTGTGTGTGTGGAGAAGGGGAATACCAGGAGCCTCTAGTCAGCCATTTTGAAACTCCCTTCAATAGTGAGCATTCTTGCATCGTTTTTTATTTCAGAGGAAAAGCTCTCAATATTTTGACATTAAGCATAATATGGAAGTAAATACCCTTTATCAGAGATTGATGGCTATAAATTGCTTTTATCATAGACTTTAAATTTATTTTTTAAATATCTTTTATCAGATAGTTTCTAATTCAAATTGGCTTACAGTTTTCTCATGAATGGGTGTTTATCAATTGGATTTTCTGCATTAATTGAGGTGATCAACAATCCTGCATGATCTGCACATGTACTCCAGAACCTAAAGTACAATAAAAAATAATTGAGATGATCACATGATATATCTTCACTTTTCTGATAATGTGGCAATTTGCATTGTTTTAGAATATTAAAAGTAAACTTGCATTTTAGACAAAAATCTAGCCTGACTGGAATATAAATAGTGCTGAATTTAGATTTGTAACATTTTACTTGTAACTTTGTACTATGTTTATATATCAGATTGGCCTGTAATTTTGTCTTTCTTACCATTCTTGTCAGGTTTTGTTATCAAGTTTTTGCTGATTACATAAAATAATGTGGTCCAAGATCTCCTTTTTACAACTCTATGGAGTTATTTGTGTAATACTAATGCTGTATTTCCACAAGTTTTGGAATATTTTTTGGTGAAGATGTATGGGCTTGGAATTTTTTTAATTGGGAAATTTTATATTATGGATTTTTATAATGGATCATAAGATTATTTGGGTATTCGATTTCATCTTACATAAGTTAGGTGTTTTATTTTTAACACATGAATAATTATTATGATAATTTTCTATTTCCATAATATTTGTCTATTGTCTTTGTAATATACATGTGGTGTATAATGAGGCACCTATTGTATTCCTAATATTGGTTACTTATGTATTTTCTTTCTCTTTTTTATTGCTCAGTCTTGCCAGATATTTTTAAAATTTATTAATATTTTCAAATACAGTTTTGAATTTGTTGCTCCTATTTATTCCTTGTTCATTTTCAATTTAATCTCTTTATGTTATAGTTATTATTTATTTTCTCATAATATCTTTGGTTTTACCTTGCTGGTTTTTAAAAATAATTTATTGATATGGATATTTATACAATTTAGTTTCAGCCCAGGTACTGATGTATATGTACATTCTTTGGCATAATTTTAAATTATAAGGCATTATTGTTATTTTTATACAGTCGATATTATTTAGGAAACTATACTTGCTCTATACATTGCTCTGCATTTTTTTCTTACATCTCTGAGATTTTCCTCTGGGATAATTTCCCTCTTCTACAAAGGTATCTTTTAATATTTCCTATAGTGTAATTCTGATAGTAAAAATTCTTTTCAGTTTTTTTGTTTGTGTAAAAATGTCCCATTTTGTCTTTTTTGTTTATGAATATTTTCACTGGATGTAATATTAGAAGGTAATTTTCATTTAACTGTTTGGTTACATTCCATTGTGTTTTTTTTTGTTGTTTGTTTCCCTTTAAGAAGTTGATTGTGATTCTTATTGTAAATCTTTGAAGGGTATTTGTATTTTTTCTTGAACTTCTTTAAAGAATGACTCAATTTTAAAAATATATTAGTTTATTTTTAAGGAGTTCATATTGTTTTCTGAATCTATGACCAATCTCTCTTTTATCTACACACTGGATGTCCAATTACAGGAGCATGGGCCCTTTAGTTATATTCTAGGTCTCTTATACTCTTCAAATCTTTCTTTTTTTTTTTTTGAGACAAGGTCTTGCTCTGTCACTCAGGCTGGAGTGCAGTGGAGTAAGACTGGCTCACTGTAACCCTTGCCTCCCTGGTTCAAGTGATTCTCCTGCCTCAGCTTCCCAAGTAGCTGGGATTACAGGTGTGCACAACCATGCCTGGGTAAGTTTTGTATTTTTAGTGTAGACAGGGTTTCACCATGTTGGCCAGGCTGGTCTTGAACTCCTGACCTGAAGTGATCTGTCTGCCTCGGTCTCCTAACGTGCTAGGCTTACAGGTGTGAGCCACCATTTCTGACCGACTCTTCAAATCTTCTAAACATTAGTTTTTTCTTGCTTTATTATGAATATTTTTTCTGAACTCTATTTAATATTATGTAACCTGGTATTAAAATAATCTAATTACTTTTAAACTTTAGCGATTATGTTTTTAAATTCTAGAATTTCCATATTATTTTCTGTAGTTTCAAATTTTGTCACAATTTTCCATTTGTCTTGCAATTCATTGATACCATTAATCATGAAATACAAGTTTTATATCTGGTAGCTCCATTATGTGGATATTCTTTAGGTGTGGTTCTACTATTTTTTCTTAGGCTTTAGTCAATTCTTTGTGTGACATAGTTATTTTGATTGGGTGCTACAGATGGCTTGTTAAAAATTGCAGTTAATCATTTGAAGTTCTAGATATTTTTCTTTCTTTCAAAGAGGATTTACTTTTGCTTTGGGTAGTCAGCTAAGGGGGGCCGGTGTTCTAGCAATCTCAAATCACCTTTGTCTTATCTTGGATTGAGATGATGATAACTGGGCTTGTGCCCCTTGCAGACTGGTAAAGTCTGTGATGTTTCCTGACTCCCAGTATAGAACCCTTTGGGGTTTCACTTCGAAGTCTAAGGTGTTTACCATTGGTCCTTCTCCTTGGTGGTTTTTGTTTTCTTGGGCTTGTGAGTCCTACAAGAACCCTACTCAGTTTTTCAGCTTTATGTTTCAGAACAGGCAAAATTTCAATTACTCTTTAGAGTAAAAGCCAGTATTCTTCCCACACTACCACATTCAGAACAAAATCTTGTCTACCTTTAACAAAGTGTAAATATTCAACTATAGTTTGTTTCATTTGTTTACATTTTAAAACTTAAATCTCTTTGAAATTTATTTTTTGTGTGATTATCAAGAGGGGATTTAACTTTATCTTATATTTTCCAAATGATTGAATAGTTACTCTAAAAGCAGTCATTGAATAATCCATGTTTTCTTCATTTAAAAAATCAGAGACTGAATTTTTGATGCTGCCTAAAATAAACAGAAGGTATTATAACAATAAAAATTATAATTTAAAACAGTAATAACTTATGCAATCAATATTGAAGCAACAAAATAAAGACTGTCATAGAAGTATCAACAAAACAAAAATATTTAACATCTGCTCTAACTTCAAATGTATAAATATAACATTTAGTTTGATTTAAATTCCAAGTTTAATCCCTTTTATTATTATTTTATATTTTACATCTTGTCTTTCCCATTATTACATTCTTATTTTGCTTTCTTTTCTTTTCTTTTCTTTCTTTTTTTCCCTGAGACACAGTCTGGCTCTGCTGCCCAGGCTTGAGTGCAGTGGCATGATCTTGGCTCACTGCTACTTCTACCTCCTGGGTTTAAGCGATTCTCCTGCCTCAGCCTCCTGAGTAGCTGAGATTACAGGCACCCACCACCACACTTGGCTAATTTTTGTATTTTTTAGTAGAAATGGGGTTTCACCATCTTGGCCAGGCTGGTCTTGAACTCCTGATCTCATGATCCATCTACCTGGGCCTCCCAAAGTGCTGGGATTACAGGCCTGGTTGAATAGGTTGTCAGCTTTGTTTATTTTCCCACCCCAAGAAAGCTTTATAAAGTCTTTCTCATTTTAAACATGTATAAATATTTCTGTTACCTTTACATCTAAAATAATTTAATTAAATGTGGAATTCATGTTACATTAACCTATGTATTCAGAATTACTGGTTATTAGCATTTAGTGCTACAGTTTGGAAATCTGAGGTTAGTATGACTTTTGTTGCTTTACAAGGTACTTGTATTTTTTCTGCAAAAATTTGTCTTGATCTTGGAATTAAAATGTTCATCAAGAATCTTTCTTAACTAAAGAAAGATTATTTTTATTAATTTTATTCATAACATATATAACTTGAAATTCAAGAATTTCTAATATAATTTCCATTTTCTCTCTCATATTTAGCTTTTGTAATTAATATTTAACATCCATTATCTCTTCTTGTCCTGTCTCTTACGCTCTTTGTTTTTCCTCTCATTTTAATATGGCATACATTTCTTTTGACCTTTGAGTGAATCATTCAAGGTTATCTTTCTGCCAGTGATTTCATTTTCTACTGCATCCAAGATCTTATTCATTAATTTAGTTTTATTTATTTTATTTTTTTCTTAGTAGTTTTATTTTGAAATATTTTTAGATTACAAAAGGCTTGCAAAGATGGCACCAGAGTTCCTGTATACTTTTCACTACTGTTAATGGGTTATATAACCATAATATATTTAACAACACTAAGAAGTTAACTGGTAAAATACTATTAACTAAGCCATTCCTTTAATTTGGGTTCTCTGGTTCTTCCACTGTCCTTTTTCTGTCCTAAGGCAAGGTTCATTTCAAGATTCAGCATTACATTTAGCTGCTGTGATTCCTTAGGCACCTCCAATCTGTGACAGTTTCTTGGTTATTACTTGTCTCTCATGATTTTGACAGTTTTGATGAGTACTTTATAGAATGATGTTTCATAGAACATCCCTTAATTTGTTTCTCTGACATTTTCTTGTGTTAAGGGTACCTGGGATTTGTTTTAATCACATATAGTAAGACATGCAGACTTGGAAATGACTGTTGTGAAGAAAGATATTTATTACTAGATCCCTAGAAACAGGAGGCATGGATGCCATTCAGGGCCACACGGAGAGCACCAGAGTTGGTCTGGAGGCAGGGAGAGTGGGGAACATGTGGACAAGAGCATGTATTGTATCTTCCATGGGAAGGAATGAGTGAGGCAGGATGAGCAGGTTTAGAATTGAATAGTTTGAATAATTTCAGTGGGCTCCGGGGCAAACCATCTCTCCCTAGTTGTCTGGTACCTGACCCTAGGGGTGATTTGAGTAGGCAGATAGTGGCTTAGAGTCTGAGAATATGATACATGAAGTAGTTAAGGAATGAGCTCTGGATTGGCTAGTTGGGAAAAGAAAGGTGATAAAGTTTGGATGTGTGTCCCCACCCAAGTCTCATGTTGAATTGTAATCCCCTATGTGGGAATTAGGGATTGGTGGGAGGTAATTGGATCATGGGGGTGGGTTTCTCATGAATGGTTTAGCACCATCCCTCTTGTTACTGTCTTCATGATAGTGAGTTCTAGTGAGATCTGGTTGCCTAAAAGTGTGTAACACTTCTCCCCTCCTTTTCTTGTTCCTGCTCCTGCCATGTAAGATGCCTGCTGCCCTTTGCCTTCTGCCATGATTGTAAGCTTTCTGAGGCCTCCCCAGAAGCAGAAGCTACTCTGTTTCCTGTGCATCCTGCAGAACTGAGAACCAATTAAACCTATTTTCCTTATAAATTACTCAGTCACAATTATTTCTGTATAGCAATGAGAGAATGGACTAATACAAAATGTATACTAGAATGTTAATCATTTAACTTATCTCTAGGAGTTGGCTTTCCCTGGGAGGGGCAGTTTCTCTAGAGTCTGCAAGTCTCCAAGATATTGAAACATCAAAAATATGGAAGACATAATTAATACATTTCTTATTATTGCACTGAGGAAGTCTCAATTAAGTGTTGAAATTAGCAATAATATTTTTCATTTTGAAAAGATCTTTCCTGATCTTAGAACACTTTTTTCATGATTTACTCATTTCAATGCCTCTCATCTCTTTTGATGAGTTGGAGGTTTTAAAAGTTGTCTCTTATTCTTGCTGCAACCTTATTTTGTAAGAGAAAATTGTTTTTATTCTTCAGTGTTGTCTTTATTTAAACAATCGAGTCTATATGACTGGTGTCTTTCTTTCACCCCCATTTGCTTATGCATACAGAAAGATGTTTGCTTGGTACTGGAGATGCGATGACTTTTATCCCAGAGTATGTGGGTCTTTATTAAAAGCTTCCCTTCACAGGTGGAAAGAAAATGAAAATGTTAATATTTAATTTATTTTTGTCTTTCTAGATTTTAGGATCAGGAGTCTAAGAGATAGGAAAAAGCCAAAGAGACTTTTCCCCCTACACTCACTCATACTGTCAGCCCAACACTTCTGACACCAAATGTGTGGGGGCTTTACCTTACCCACCAACTAAGCAATTCTGCAGCAGACACCAGCTGGCTGTCTTCTAATTTAATTCAATTATGACACTTCCTACCTGGTGTAAACCAAAAATAAAATTCTAAGCCCTCTGACTGACTGAATGGGCCACTTCCCTTGGCCAAGGGGATGCCCAAGACCAAAAAGGAATTAAGGTCATGATGGTAAGGGGGAGTCAGACATACCTCATTATACCCTCCTCTCTTTGGAATTCAGGCATAAAACTGACCAGCATTAACATTAAAACAGAGATCTTAAGACTGACAAAACAGGCTCTTCATAGCAATAAGATACCACCTTCCAACCTGGCTCTAGTATAGCATCACATGACACATAAGGGGCTCTGAAAG
This sequence comes from Cacajao melanocephalus, assembly GCA_963573385.1. Classification (NCBI taxonomy): domain Eukaryota; kingdom Metazoa; phylum Chordata; class Mammalia; order Primates; family Pitheciidae; genus Cacajao; species Cacajao melanocephalus. The sequence continues at coordinate 16,231 of CAUYLG010025483.1, forward strand.
TAATAAAAATATTTCTTTGAAATATTTTGAAATGGCTCTGCAAAGCTGTCTCTTGTGCGGGAAAAATTACATTCTGTAGAGAATCCCCCTCCCTTTCCAGGTCTTTTTCTGATCCTGAAAAGATTAGGTGAGAGTCTGGCACCTTTTAAAGGTCTGAATAGGAAACAAATTGCTATCTATTGCCTCTAAGGATGGACACTTACCTATGAGACTTGATCTGCATAATAACAACTTTGATCTTCACAGTGCCTTATCTTGACCCAGAAACTCCTTTTTATTGATTCTAGGTCTTCAGGTAGTAACTCTTTCAACCAATTGCCAGTCAGAAAATCTTGTGATCTTCCACCTATGACCTGGAAGCCCCCAGTCTGAGATGTTCTGCCTTTCCAAACTGAACCAATGAATGCCTCACATGTATTGATTGATGTCTTCTGTCTCTCTAAAATATGTAAAATCAAACTGTAACTCAACCACCTTGGGAACATGTTTTCAGGACTTCCTCAGCCTGTGTCATGGGTCATTATCCTTAACCTTGGCAAAATAAACTTCTAAATTAATTGACACCAATCTCAGACACTTTTTGGTTTACAGTTGAGATAGTGTCAGATCCCACAGGTTGAGGGCTCAGTTCCACAGGACTGTCCCCCACTTCAGGTTGCCAGTTTGCAAATAGCAGTCACCTCTACTTTGACTGACCAGCTATAAACTGGGGGTTCCCATGACTCTTACCTTGGTTTTGATTAATTTGTTAGTGTGACCTGTAGAATTCTTGGAAATACTTTACTTTTGTTTATCATCTATTGTAAAGGATATTATAAAGAATATAGATGAACAGTGAGATAGAAAAGATGCATAAGGCAAGGTATGTAGAAAGGGACACAGAGTTTTCATGTCCTCTCAGGATATGCCTCCCTCTAGGAACCTTCAGGTGTTCAGCTGTCTGGAAGCCCTCTAATGGAAGCTTCATTGTGTAGTCATGATTGACTGAATCATTGGCCATGGGTGATCAGCTCAACCTTCAGCCCTTCTCCCTTCCGTAGAGGTTGTGGGTGGCGCTAAAAGATTCAACCCTGTAATTGTGCCCTGGTATTTCTGGTGACCAGCTTTCATCTGGAAGCTATCCAGGAGTCCCTAGCCATCAGTCAACTCATTAGTATACAAAAAGACACATCACTTTGGAGAATCCAAGAGCTTGAGGAGTTATGTGCCAGGAAATATTACCATTATATTCTCATTATCACAAGTAGCCTATTGGCTAGAGCATATAGGTGAATTTTCCTACAGGAGTTTGCATGTTTTCCCCTAATTTTTCTATAATCTAATATTCCTTTTTTTTTCTTTTTGAGATGGAGTCTGGCTGTGTTGCCCAGGCTGGAGTGCAGTGGCGGGATCTCAGCTCACTGCAACCTCCACCTCCCGGGTTCAAGTGATACTTCTGCAGCAGCCTTCTGAGTAGCTGGGACTACAGGCATGTTCCACCATGCCCAGCTATTTTTTTTAATTTTTAGTAGACAAGGGGTTTCACCATATTGGCCAGGATGATCTCGATCTCTTAGTCTCCTGATCTGCCCACCTCGGCCTCCCAAAGTGCTGTGATTATAGGTGTGAGCCACTGTGCCCGGCAATCTGATATTCTTTCTTTAGGACTTTTTTACTGGAAAATTTCCTAGGTTATTTAAAAGAAAGTATGATTCATATGTAAAGTCCATGGAATTGTTAAATTTATAATATTATAGGTCATGATAGGTAAGGTTTCTCAGATTCAGAGTCTGAGATGTGCAAGTGATTTATTGAGGAAGTGACAGGGCACCAATTTTTATCACAGAGTTTCCCCCATTTTAAAGAATTAGGGATGAAATTTTGTATCCCTGCATCAAAAAGTCACTTTCTGTGGATTTCCCATGGGGCAGGAGGTAAGGAGGCTGCCACTGGTTGAGGAAAATTCTCCACAGAAAGAACAGATGTGATTCATTAGCAGACAACATAGCCACTGCAAGATGAGCAAAAGGGACCTGGAAGGGAACTGTCAGGGAGGAAATATAATTTCTCCTCAACTCTCCTAAGTTCATAGTTGGGAAACAACCCAGTAACAAAAGACAGATTAACAAGAGAAAAACAGCAAGTTTATTGATGTGTGTAGTATACATCATGCAGGAAAAACCTCAATGAATGGGAACTAAAGGCAGTGGCTTAGGGCTCTGGCCTAGGTAGCATGTTTAACAAAGAACAATAAACTTGTGGGAAAATGACTGAACAAAGGAAAGCAGTTTTACTCTTCCAAAGGTGGGAAATTGTGGGACGAAACTAATGGAGTTAGACGTGTGTAGATTCCTCTGGTGCCATCGCTGAACTAATAAGAGTTGTCTTCAGTAAAGAATGTATATCTTGTCTTTAGGCAGAAGAGGGAGAGGATAGAAATAATTCTTCCTCTATTGGCTGCTTCCTAATTGGCTGTAGCTAAAAAATTCTTCATACTCTGGTGAGGCACATTCTTGTCTCCCAGGGCACTGACAATGCATGTGCCATTGTTCCAAAGGTCAGCCACAAAGAAGATGAAACTTCTCTTTCTATTTCTGGTCACTGGATTTTAAAAATAAAATAGCCTTTCTGATTCTAAGTAAATGAACATTCAATGTCACAAAGAACTATTATGTTTGAAAAAAGATATCTGACAAAACAAAAATCCTTAATAGCTGTGCTTCCCATGACATGCGTTAATTTTACATTTAGCAGAAAGTAAGTACTAAGCACATACTGTCTGAACTTAGAGGTGTTTATCAAAAATATAACTTCTTCCCAGACGTAGTATAGTATGCTAATTATCCACCAGAGTTGCTTTTATGTTCAAATCCCCAACAACCTGAGCTGTAATGGAAGTTGTCAATCCAGAAAAAGAAGCCAATTTAAAACTTATTAATAGGAAAAGCAACAGCTGTTATAAATAGTGCATCATATGTCTTTCAAGTATAGTTTAAGGTGCTCCTGAGACTGAAAGGTATTGAGATTATAGGAAAATTTAGTAACACATCCATTCAAAATTAAACTACAAATTTCAATTTAATTCAGTTTTACAGTAATACATTAATGCTCAATGACTAACACTGTTCTGGGTTTGGTGGAGAACCAACATAAAGAAAGCCCTTAGTGGATCTTATAGGTTTCTACCATTACTAGAAAATTAATATAATAAATTAAATTTTTATTTTAGAGAGCCTTTTTTTTAAAAAAAAATATATATATATATCCTGAGTCCTAATGTACAATGTTCACTCTCCTTACAGTTAAGCTGTGGTTAACTTTTATAATTCAAAACATAATCATGATAAAATATGTTCAGAGAAAATAAAAGGTTAGCTATAAAACATAGAAATTTCTTTTTAAAGTAGCGATGTAGGATTGTGTTTGAAGAGTCTAATGACCTAGAGTTTCTGTCTTAAAAATAAGGGTTTGGTTAAACAGAATTGGTTATCTATTTTTCACCTGGAATCTTAAATTTTTATAGACTGTGATAGAGTAGTGTATTAGTCCGTTTTCATGCCACTGATAAAGACATACCAGAGACTGAGTAATCTATAAAGGAAAAAGAGTTTATTTGAACTTACAGTTCCACGTGACTGGGGAGGCCTCACAATCATGGCAGAAAGTGAAAGGCATGTCGTACATAGCAGCAGGCAAGAGAACCAAGCAAAACAGGTTTCCCCTTATCAAACCATCAGGTCTCATGAGGGTTATTCACTACCATGAGAACAGTATGGGAGAAACTGCCCCCATGATCCAATGATCTCCCACTGGGTCCCTCCCACAACACATGGGAATTACGAGAGTACAATTCAAGATGAGATTTGGGTGGGGACACAGAGCCAAACCATATCAAGTAGCATTGCAGATGCAGCAGTCACGAAAAGTCATTGCTTAGATCTCCAGCTGCAGAGGGCATAGTTAACTTATAGTTTCATCTACTGCCCCAGTGGATCTGACACTGTCTGTGCTAAGGGCATACTTCTTGCTAGCTACCCTCAGCTAATGACTGAGCACAGCGAAGCTACTAAGGCAAGCCCATTATTGCTAGATGCTGGACTCTTCTTGTGTCTTTGGATCAAGGACCTGCCCCATCTTTTGGTTAGTTCAACTGTTCTTAGAACTGTGCTGCTAGTGTTGCTATTTGTGATCCTTCCTACCTTGTCCTCTTTACTTCCCTCCCTCCCTCCTTACATGGAGTCATTCTGAAGCTTCCCTCTACCTTCTCCTGTTCCCTTTTCAAATAAATCTCTAGCATGCATAATCTCATATTGGTATGTGTTTCTCAGCAGACCTAAATAAACCCAATGGTTGTTAGAGGGATCCAAGAAAGCAGGCAATAGGATGAGGATGTGAGACTAGCTCACCAAGCACCTAGTGGGCAAAGAAGAAGCCATCCTCAGTGATCATCCCTGGCACAAGTTGGTGGCTCAGTTGCTAAATATTTCACCAATGGTAACTTGGGAAAGCATACCAAGAAGGCGAATGCCCTCGAAGGTGTGATGAGTCAGATATTTGAGAGATAGGGAAGTGGGGGGAATGTTTACGAAGACAGCAGCATTGGCTTATTAGTATCAAGTTGTGTTGTCATCCTACAGAGGAATAATGAGAAACTAAGAGCTATTAAAAGCTAAGTGTGGGAACCAGAAAGCCTCTTTGGCAGCTTCTAATGAGTCCCTTATCTTCTGAGTAGAAGAGCAGACACAACTGCGCAGCAAAACAAAGATTTGACAGAGTCACAGGTCTCCAGAGACTTCTGAATGTTCATCATTTAAGACAGGTTTGTTATGCTAAATTCAGCGTTCTGGAGTGGAAACCCAGAATGCAGAAACATAGAAAGGACATTTGGGGTCAAACTCCTGCATAGGTTGGCTCTGGAGATCCTCTAGAAAAGTAGGTAACCTTTTGCTAGAATGCTCTGCAGAGCCCTTATCCATGTAAGATAACAGGTGTCTCACTCAGGAACTCTTCCTTGTTCCTCTTCTGGCTCCCAGGTTAATTAAGGTTAAATTCCAGCATATCCCATCTGCTGGGCCTGATAAGGGAAAGATTGTAATCTGAAGGCACAGTGAAACTGAGTTATAATGTACTGGTAGGAGCCAAGGGAGTATGCCTGAGAGTAGATTTTCAGGGTGCTTCATAAAAGAGCTAGAATGTAAGATAGGACAAATAAGCTTGGTGGCACTTTCTTTGGAAAGGGAATTTAAAACCCTGTCAAGAACCACAGGGGATGAGATAAATTTACTATTAAAGTGGCTCCTTAGAAGCTTAGTAAAATTGAGAGCCAGTGCTGAGCCCCCAATATGACATGCTTCCTTAAAGAGTCCAACAAGTCAGTTTGTGGCAATCAACTATGTGATAGTTGATTCAATCAACTACATAATAATATACATATAGTATAACCATCTGTCCTGGAAGGGCCAGTAATTTGCCTTCACAGGGATAGATTAGTATTCTGTATGTGAGTTTGTCTTCCCTTCCCACAGAGCTCAGGCAGAACTACTATTGTGGGACTATGGGATGCCTGTCCACAGACATTGAATCCCACATCCCACACAACATGACAATGTGGAGGAGTAGTTTCATTGGATCCACTGATTAGATCACATACCATACCATGCAGGGAGGAACTGTCATTACTGAATGCTAGAACACCCTGCCAAAGGCAAAATTTCAGAAGTTACACTCTGAAAGAATGAGGTGTCATTGTTCAGGATACAATGTATGTGTTAAACCAGAGACCTCTATACAGTGCTGTATCCCCAGTAAGAAGACATGCGTTCAGAAACAAAGGAGTTTAAGCAGGAATGGTGCAACATACCACCCTTCCCAATAACTCTGTGTTTCCTGTCCCACTACTGTACACTTGCAGGGTTGGAGGTCTTGGGCCCTAAAGGAAACTTAGTCTTGACAGGAGACATAGCAAGTTTCCCATTGAACTATAAGTGTCATCTGCTATTAGGTCACCTGACAATTTTTATGTCCCAAAATCTGTAAGGAAAGGGTCATCATCATGGCAGAGGTTAACAACTCCGACCAGGAGGATAAAGGCCACTTTTATGCAATGGGACAGGGAGAAATATTTGTGATGCTCATGTGATCTTTGGTTGCCTTCCACTACTACCTTGCCCTATTGAAACAATGAATGAACAAGAACAACAATGTAAAGTGAAAAAAGTATGATTACTGAGTGTTCACACCCCTCAAAAAGGACGTTTTGGGTCACAGTAGTTACCCAGGCCTCTTGAGGTAATAGGTGAAGTTATAAGAAATTTAGAATGGAAAGTGGAGACAGGTGAGCATGAGTACCAGTTGTGGCCCTGCAGCCAACTATAACGATGAGGCTCTAGTTCATCTCACTAACCTCCCTCTTTTAGGCTTCTCCTCAGGAAGAGAGTCCCACAACAACTGTGGAGGGGTGTCCTCCAGACCTTCATGGAGTGCTGGATCTGTACTGCCCCAAGGTGGGCTTTGGCAGCTATGGCAATTTACTGCAGAGATTTTCTGCTGCAGGGACAGGGAGAATAGTGGCATGATGGCCCCTGCTGCTGCTCTGAATCTACCACTGCATTTGTACTGACACCATGCTTTTCACTGGATGCTTCTGCTTAATGACTGGACATGGCAGGAAATCTAGGGAAGGCCCCTCTGGTGAGATGTGGGATAACTCATACTGGTGATATATGAAATATTAAAAATAATTCATATATGTATAAATATATACACACACACAAATACACATATATGTAAAAGAAAAAAACTTAGTTTCTATTCTTCCCTTAATGAGTTTTAAATATTCACAAACCCCAGATATTTCACAATTAAAAATGGGCAGAAGATGTAAACGTGCAGCGATATACATAACCAATAAATTAATGAAATATTCTGTTCTCTCATAATTAAAGGAATTTAAAAAGAATCTCCCATGATTAAAGAAATAATAGAAACTACAAGATATACATATAATTTTCTCACCTTCCAGATTTACCAAAATTGGTTGAGTTTATCCAGCATCACAGAGGATATTGGGATGTTGGGTAAGCTCATATGATATTTTGGGGAGTATTAATTGTTGACCACGTTGGGAAGGACAATTTCTATTGTTTATTTATCAAAATTTTAAGTGATATTTCCTTTGATTCAACAATTCTGGCCAGTTGCTTACTCTTGTAATCCCAGCACTTTGGGAGGCCGAGGTAAAAGGACTGCTTGAGCCCAGGAGTTCAAGATCAGCTGGCAACATAGTGAGATCCTTTCTGTACAAAAACATCTAAAAAGTTTGCCGGGTGTGGTGGTGCATGCTGGTAGCCCTAGCTCCTTGGGAGGCTAAGGTGAGAGGATCACTTGAGCCCAGAAGGTTGAAGTTGTAGTGAGTTGTGATCGTGCCACTGTGCTTCAGCCTTGGTGACAGAGTGAGACTCTGTCTCTCAAAAAGTAAAATGAAATTAAGTAAATAAAAATCCTATGGCTAAGAAGGTTTCATAGTTTCATAAGTACAAGGACATTGAACTGCACCATTGTTCAAATAGCATAAGCCGGCCAGGCGCGGTGGCTCACACCTGTAATCCCAGTACTTTGGGAGGCCGAGGCGGGTGGATCATGAAGTTGAGAGATCGAGACCATCCTGGCCAACATGGTGAAACCCCGTCTCTACTAAAAATTCAAAAACATTAGCTGGGCCTGGTGGTGTGCGCCTGTAATCCCAGCTACTCGGGAGGCTGCGGCAGGAGAATTGCTTGAACTCGGGAGGCGGAGGTTGCAGTGAGCCGAAGTCGCGCCACTGCACTCCAGCCTGGCGCCTGGTGATGGAGTGAGACTCTGTCTTAAAAAAAAAAGAAAAATAGCATAAGCCTTACAGTGGCTAATACTGATTGTTTACTCTGTATCAAACACTGTTCTAAGCACTTTACATGTATTAGCTTATTTGATCTCAAAAATCCTGAGATAGGTAACTTATTACTCATATTTTACAAATGAGAAAAGTTAGGTACAGAAAAGCTAAGTTACTTGTCTAAGATCTAGTTAGTGATGGAGATGGAATTGGACCCAGATAGTGTAGCTCTGTTGCCCGTGCTCTTAATCGCTTTATACATTACTTCTTCATACGTTGTGGCAGATTCACAATTGCTTAACTACAATTCTGAATTTCAAATCCCATAACTGAAAACTGTTTTTATAACTCTTTTGGTAGAAAATCTGACCTAACTGAACTCATATGACAGCAGAACATGAAATTAATTGACATGAAGCTATTTATAGTTATTATTCACCTCATTTAGTATTATATTAATTAATGATTCACTGCAGAAATATTAATGTGTTCAATTATAGAAGGATGTCCCGTATTGTGCTGAGGATGTTCTATAATGTATGACATATAAACTCTTTATGGACAGACTAGAAAGATACTTAGGAGATAAAATTAACAATGATGGAATATTGGGTGAGGAGTGAGGGAGTCAGAGGTTTGAAGAGACTCAAGGGTTAATATCTTGCATTGAGCTATTCACTGAATTAGGAAACATTGCAATGGGATGGGTTTAAAGAAGCAAGTTCAGTTTGATGTCTCTCTGAGACATCAGCAGGTATATCAAGTAGGTAGTTAGATATGTAGATGTGGGAGTCAGGGATAGCTCTCTGCTGGGAAGCACAATTTGTATTTCTGTAGTAGGATCTGTGAAATTCTGCTGAAATAACAAGTAAGACAGGACTGACTAAACTACTTGTAGGGTATAGATAATGTTAGTAAAAACTGTTTACATGGGATGTTACTGAAAGAATCCTGGACTAGGAAGTGAGTAGTACGGTGGAGATGAAGATAAAAATACAGTTGATGTTTTCAAGAAGTTTGGCTATTAAGGGTAGAGAGAAAAAAGTGGTAGCTGGAGGAGACTGTGAGGCTAGAGGGAAAATTGTTAAGACTTAAGCATACTTAAGCACACAAGAGGCCAGGCATGGTGGCTCACACGTGTAATCCCAGCACTTTGCGATCCTGAGGTGGGCAGATCACTTGATCATGAGTTCAAGGCCAACATGGTGAATCTCTGTCTCTACTAAAAAAACAAAAATCAGCTGAGTGTGGTGGCAGGCACTTGTAATCCCAGCTACTCGAGAGGCTTAGGCAGCAGAATCACTTCAACCTGGGAGGTGGAGGTTGCAATGAGCCGAGATCGCGCCACTGCCCTCCAGCCTGGGTGACAGAGTGAGACTCTATCTCAAAAGAAAAAGAAAAAAAGAACACAAGATGGCAAAGGCATACTCAGTGTGCAGGTTTTGAGTAAATGTGGTGGAGTAGGATCTAGAATGCTAATGGAGTGATAGGCCTTAGGAGGAGGAAACCATATTCAGTTATTTTAGGAAGGAAGGAGGATAGCATGTGTGTAGATTCTTATGTACAGAGGTTTCAGTGTTTTAAATCATGAAGATAAAAAGATTCCATCAGCTGCAAGTTAGTGCCTCATCTTCTGGGCCATGGGTGTGGGGTACACTTGGAGGTTTCATGAGAGGAGAAAAGTTTTGAAATAACTCTCACCAATTGCGGCAGATCATTAAACACATTAGCAGACTATTGCCATGCAAGTTTGAGAGTCTGTTAAAATAAGAGTTAATGGTTTATTTTGATACCAAATTGCAGCACTTTCTCTAGCAAGGCTTTCTCCTAATAAGGCTATTAGGGTACAAGAGTATAAACACCTGCTATACAGAGGGCTATGTCCCACCAGAAGATCTATCCTTGTTTAATTAAGGAAAATTAGCTGCTAAACTAAAAAAAAGTGTGGTTTCTCATTTCTAAATAATCATTTTAGCCAAAATACTAAAATGAAAGTTATAGAATAGAGTTTAAACAGAGCTTGGACTCATGGGTCAGGTGGCCTTGGTTGGAATTCTAGCTCTGCATTTACTTAGCTGAACATCCTTGGACAAATTGGTTCACTTTCCAGTGCCGCCACTTTCTCATCTGAAAATTGGGTTAATAATGGACAATAGAACAGTATTTGCACATAATAAGTGCTCAAAAGTGTGACATCCTGCTCAGGGCCTCAAAGAGTAGGTCAGGAAACCAACAAAGCAGACAGTCTGGCTTGAGTCTAGGTTCTTAAACATTATTCAGGGACTCTTCAGAAAGCCCAAATGTTAGCAGCAATTTAAAAAATTTATAGACATCACCTAAAGAAGTATGACTTTTTAAAGTATGCTTTCATTTTTTGTTTGTTCATTCAAAATCAATAAAGAATAAATACTTTATAAAACATTCTCTTTCACGACTGTCCTAGAGTGATACAATGGATTGACATTTCTATAACAATAGGCTACATCTAGATTTCACTCAACATGGTGGCATTTAGATTTCAATAAATGTGAGCGTGTGATACTATCTCTATTAGCACAAAACTAAGTCTTTTAGGAAAACACAATGGTCATTTGAATGGATAAAATTGGTATATAATAGAAAAATTTGTGTTTTGTATCTTTAAAGAAAAACTGTTACCCAAATCAGTTTTTAGGCTTTGAAACTAAATCTACAAAAGAATCACATTTTCATAACAATTATACTGGTTTTTTTTTTTTTTTGGTTAGACAGAAGGATAATACAATAAATCAGTCCATATCTATATACCTAACTTCCTGTGGTGTATCTTAAACATAAGAAAAAGAAGTCAATTGAAGAATTATGGAACAAAAAGCACTGATTTTCTTTTACTCCAATTAGTAGGGTCAAGTCAAAAGTGAAAAACTTTAAAAGGAAAAATGAAAGTGCATACCAGTAAACAGGAACTATACCAAAAAATCCTTCTAGAATACACTAAAGCTATCCAAAGAGATAAATGTCCTCTAAACATTTTTTTTTTTATAGAATAAAACAAAAGTTTAGGAAAGTTAGAATTCGGTCCTATTTAGTCAGATTTTAAAATTTCACTAATTTTAGGAACCATTTTCTGTTAAATCATATAAACACAGTAATATAGTTTACACTGAAGTAGTATTTTACATCTTTAAAAAATGAGGAATAAGTTTTAGTAGTGGAATCACACGCTAGTCTTTTGATTTCACTAAATCATCTGTCCAATTCCCACAGCTTGACTGACATCATTAATAACCTTCTCATTTTGAAAGCCCAAAAGTCTCATAATTTTTATTACAGTATCCTTCATATTTCTCTTTTTATATTATTTTAGATGATGCTACTTTCTTTTGTTGCTTAAATATGGCTCCCTCTAGGGATACTCTTTGGCCTTCTTTCAATTTTTCTGTCCATTTCCTCTAGTGACTGTTACAGCTTGAATTCCATATGTGAAAATAAGTAATTCACAATATAAGCTGTTGGAACTTTAAAATATTTTGAGCCTTAGGGAATGTAATTGTGAGATCTGAGCCACATAAACAGCAGCCTAACCTAAGCAGCTGTAAATGACTGAGGGGTCCTGGGGAAGACTTCTTTCCTCTTGCCTGTTGATTACAAATTATCTTCCCTCTTTCCTCTCTCTTGCAAAGACTTTATGACTATCACATTAAGACGGAATGTTAAATGCACTCTAAATTAGAAAGAAAAATAAGATGTATGTAAAAGAAGACAAACTGCAGCTGAATTGTTATATCTCATAAACTAGCCTTGTATAGAAAATGGTATAACCCTACAAAATTTCATTGTTTTCTCCCTATATAAGTGGACCTTAACTTTTAACTTTGGAGTACTGACCCGATTCCTTTGGAGTCTGTTACCTAAATGGCTATTCTTAGCTTTGCACTTGAATAAACTCTTTTAATCTGGATTCTGATCCTTTCAATTATTTCAGATTGGCACTGGTAAGCCTGCAAAACCTTAACAGTTCTAATTGTTCACAGGAGTGACATTCTATCACATTTGCTGTGTTACATAGCCTATTCAAAGGAGTCTCATCAAATCACCTTTTCCATATTTTCATGGTTAGCTAATATTTTAAGATGAACCTAGGTTCATAAGTGAGTCTATATTTTTCCTTTTTTCTATCTCTTTTTCTGTTTTTTATAATTTATAAAATCAATAGACATCAAAAAAATATTTTAGGCTTAACCAAAAACATAGGATCTTTATGATGAAAATGGATATATAGAAAGACATTTCATGATCTTGGGTGGATTACTTAGTATATTTATATAAATATAAATTTATATTTATAAAGATATATATTTATATTTATATAAATATAAATTCTTAACAAATTATATATTACATACAAAGAAAAATAATATGCCAATAAAAATATTATAAAGAGAGTACAAAAAGCAGCATAAATTAGTTCAAGAACAGAACAGATCAATGCAAAAAAAATTAGAGAACAACAGAGACAGACCTCTGTACAAAGGTAATTTGTGGAGATATACAGACATACTCAAGAATGACCCATAAGTCCATGGGAAATAGCTGTGTTGTAAAAAACTAAATAAGACTGTCTAACTCTATGGAAAAATAAAAAAACTTAATTCCTACTAAGTACAAGGTGATCCCTATTTAAATTAAACCTCACTATGAAAGGTAAAACAAAAACCATTCATGAAAAATTCTCCTACCTAATAAAGAAAAACATCTTAAATTTTCAAAGCATAACCCATAAGGCAAATAAACTGATGAATTTAATTCCATTCATATAAAACGTTTCTTTCAAAAAGTGAAGAAGTTAATAGACAAATGACATAATGACAGAAGAGATTTACAATCTTAGAACCTACTAAGTTGTTAAGATTTCTTAGTCATCTAAAATGTCTTTACAAAAAATTATTTAGTTTACCAAAGCTTTTCAAATGGAATTTTATTCTTTAACCATAAATGTATATTAATTTATCATTTTAAAATGATTATTGCAAGGTAGGTTGTATGAATGTATAACACCAGTGGAGAAAATAAACATTGTGTTTTAAACTGATAAGAGCAGATACTACACTTGATCTTAGCCAAAAGGCTGAGAAACTATTAACATTGTGTTTTATAGAGTATGGTTCAAGGGCCAGTCCCATTAGAATCTCAAAAGTTGGTTAAAACTGCAGATTCCCAGTTCTACACCAGTCCTATTTAAATTCACTATGGTATTAGTTTACCCCACACACTGTAGGAAGTGAGTTTTGTTCTTTCTCCTAGCTATCACTGTAGTGAGTAAGTAGATTAGTTTCTTCCTAGAAAACTCTACAGGGATGTACGATTTCTTACAAATGTTGATTCTAAAATTTGTTCTCCAAAAATTATTGCCATTCTTTAGCTACTTGCAATTACTTCCTTGGTAATTTAATTGTGTTTCTCTGTAGAGGAGGTACAGTTGATTTTATGGAACTGTGTTTCCTTTGGACAGGTTGAACTATTTAATTTTCATGAGTAGCTATATGTTTTAAAATCCATAGTCCAAAGAAATTGCTTTTTTTTCTCATACTGTACCCTATCCTAAATGATATTGCTGATGGAAGGATGAGCAGAAAAGTAGGTACAGAAAATGAGAAAAATTAAAACATTTAGGGGAATAAAGATGGCCATTTTCCCATAGTGATGCTTTAGACCTTGGTGGTTCTGAGTTCCTACTTCTTAAGAATAGGTATATCTTACCGACGTTCAAATTGGAAAATTTAAAAAGAGTCTTAAAGAGAAGAGCATTTTTTTTATATTGTTATAATCGTGCTACCATCTTGGTAGCTACTTTGCTGATTACATCTTAGGGTGATCAATGTTGATTTTCAAGTGATTAGAGAAGATTACGGGTATTCAAACTTTCTGTAAAGGGCCAGAAGATAAATGCTTTAAATTTTGTGAGCCACAGGCTCTCTGTTACAACTACTCAGCTCTGCCATTGTAGTGTGAAAATAGCCATAGACAATACACAAACAACAGGTATGGCTTTGTTCCAATAAAACTTTATAAGAACAGACGATAGATTTGGCCCAGAGCCATAGTTTCCACACCTCTGGTCCAGATATAAAGCATGCTGGCTCATGTTTGGTCATGGTATGTGGATCAGGATTGGTTATCCATCCGTAAAGATCAAGAGTCAGGAGCTCAGCAGAGAGACTTATGTTGGTAACAGAAAAATAAATGTCTTGGGAGAGAGACTTATCCAATAAAGTCAGGGCTCATTGAATGGAAGTGTGTTGTTTACAGTGACAAATCAATGCCCTTACAGCATTAAAAAAAGATAAACTAGTGGGTTTCTATTTCCATGGAGATTTTATGTAACACAATGGCCTTTTCACTATGCCATTTTATGTAATTACCATCAGCACAGAGGCTATTAATTCAATATAATCAAGGAATGTAAAGGTCAGCTAACATTGTGTTATATCCATCACTAAATATTTTTCTACATTTTTCCATATTTTATAATTGAGTTTTCTTGTCATACTTTTCAATATTATTTTGAGATTTGGCTGTTCCTGCCAAAGTGAAATGAAATTATTAATAAGAAATAGCATTCATGCACATTAAAATTTCCATTTAATATATTTTTTTCTGTTACATTAAGCAGAAGAGGCTTTCATTTATTTCAAATGTACTCATGCTTGCTGTGGGTAAGTGGAAGTAACATCACTTATTGATCTCAGTAAGAATTAATGAGCAATAGTCACTTGTGAGCCCATGTTCTTTTGTCATCTTTATTATTCTCTTGCCCAGTGACCCAAACCACCATTATAATGGCCTTCCTTTGTACATTTATCATGTCTTTACTGACTGGACTGTATTTGAAAGTCAGGCACTTTGAGCTTGTAACTCTGACTTTCACATGTCAGCCACATATATAATGTTGTGTTTTTAAAACAAGGCACTCTATTACTCTCCAGTTTCTCCACAAGTGAAATAAACTTGGAAGTAATATTTTTATATGATATATGACACTTAAAAAGTAAACATATTAAAAATTACTCAACAGGGAAAATAAAAATTGCTAAAAACACCATCTTATTATTTAGTCCCAAGCCTGAAAGAATTTCCTGGAGGTCTCGGTTTATCGTCATAAAATCTATGTTTAAAGCATGCCAAAAAAATGTGGGCTAATTTTATGAAATTTGTTGGAAAGCAGATTGAATTTCATTATGTCACTATCTTTTGAAGGGTAGTATACTCAGTGTGCTACAGTGTAGTGATAGAAGCAAACAACAACCTGAAGGTCATGTGATTACTAATGCTTACCTCCTCTACTTCACAGTCCTTATACATTTTTTCCCATTTATTTCACAATCTCTATTTTCTCTTTTTCTACAAATCCACTTTCATCACTGGAGTTTAATCACTCATTGTTACCTAGTTTACTGAATTTATCTTCTGACTAGTTGTCAAAACATCAGCCTTGACTTCTGTAATTCATCCTTCACACTATAATCAAAATGACTTTTCTTACTTGCAAAAATGATTATGTTACTTTCCTGCTCAAAAGTCTTCAAAGATTTCTAATTGTTTACAGGAAGAAAACAATTTAGACTCCTAGGCATGCTATTTTAGGCAATAGCATGCTATTTTAGGTATGTTGTCTAGGAAAGCAGAGCTTAAGGCAAAGATCTTCATGTACAGGGTTTATTTGGGAAGTGATCCAGGGAGCAGGAACCTTTTGAGGAATCTTAGGTTCTCAGATTCTCAAATGTATTGAACTCCTTGCTGCAGACTAAAATGGGAAGCATTTGTCCTTCAGTTCCTTTTCCTTCCTGGTGAAGGGTAGGTCTGTGGGTTTCAAGGGTCCTACCCTTCTGGGTTGTATGTGCATAATTGGCATGTGTGATCCTACAGGTGTCTCTAGCATATTTTCAGAGAATGTCGTGAACAAGAAGTAAGAAATATGGGACATGGGAAGTCAACATCCTGCAAGAATGCTCCTGCCAAAAGCATGAATGAAAATGATTTCCACAGTAGTGGCTGGAATTAGAAGTGGGGCAAACAACAACCTATAGGTCATGTGATTACTAATGCACTTGAAGTGATACCCAAGAATTGTCAAAATCATGTGGCATAAAAATACTTCTTACATCATGTGACTTGAATTTCTGTCCAATCTGATATTTCATCATTATTTTTCCATGCCCAGACCAAAATTAAGAAGGCTACTAACTTGCTTATTAATTTATTTATTAAATAAAAGTTTGTCGAACAAGATTATGTATCAGGTAACCTTTTAGACATTGGAGATGCAGGGAAGTTTCCAGGCCTCATTCAGGTTGTATTTGAGTTGGGAGGGGCAAATAACAAACCTGTAAACATATGAAAGTGATGATTTCAGTTAGTGTTAAGGGTAATAAAGATAATAAAGCAAGGCAATAAGATAAGTAGAGGAAGGGCTGAGTGCAATCCTCTCCCTGGAAATGACATTTGACCTGAAGTTTAAAGGATGAATTTAAAAAACCTATACAAGAATCTAGGGACAGCATGCTGCAGGTGAAGATAACAAAAGTGCAAAAATCTAGAGCTGCAAATCAGTTTTGTGTGTTCTAAAGGGAAGAAGAAGGCTATGTGGTTAAAGTCTATTGAATAGAAGAGAGAGTGAAGACAGGAAGAAATATAGGTGGACCAGAATTTGTAGATCCCTTTAGGTCAAGGCAAAAAGTTTGGATTTTAGTAAAATTTTATTGAAATATCATTGACGAGATTTAAGAAGAGAAGAACTATGATATGATTTGCATTTCATAAAAATACCTCTGGCTACTATAAGAATTTCCGTGGGACTTGAACCTCTCCCACCCCCGTCCAAGTGCCATTGAAGATGCTGCCTTTACAATATGTATCACCATTTAAATGTGTGTTTTTTTTTACAGAATGTAATTCTTCTCAAGGGAGGGTACCATGTCTTCATATTTTTGTAGACGGTGCACCTCACATATTATAATTACTGAATACATAATTGATAATAAATGTTAAAAGATGGATGAATGAATGCAGGTCTACAAGGGTGTTTCAAAAGGTGATAGTAGAATAAGAGCACTACCCAGCGTGCAGGTAATGGTTTTTCTTAACTATTGCTCTTTGCCTAAGTATTTTCTAATGTCTTAGGATGACATCCCTGTGTTGTTTGCTTACGTTTGACTTGTGACTTACTCTGTCTTTCAGATCCTTCCCTCTTCCAGTGAAGAGCTTAGATGTTTTTCACTGTGAAATTCATTTAATTTCAGTAACTACAAGACAGATAGTATAGTATAGGTTTAAGAGTACAGAAATTGGAGTGAGAAACAAGAATTTAAAGGCTGAATTAAAATATGAGTTTGAGACAGTGCAAGGAAGATTCAGTGCTTCAGAAAGGGCACTGGTCACTTTAAAAATGTTTTCAGCATATAGAAATAGGACAGCCTCACAGGTGCTTGAGCTATATAGTTACATTTGCTATTCAATCATGAACGTACTATTCATTAGCCCAGTGACCTTGAGTAGGTCACGTAATCTTAATAAACCTCGATTTTTTCATGTATTTAATGTGAATAACAGTGTATACTCCACAGGATCCTTGTGAAGTTTAAGTAACTTAATTGTATATGAAATGCTTAGCACAATTTTGGACACACTTTATACTCTCTAAACTGGTAATATTATTCTTAGTAACCAAAATATGTCTTGAAAGAGAGTGACATAGTAACAGCCTTTTCCAACTGTAGTGATTAAATTAATTATTGGTTGCTGATCTTCCCAGGAGAGTTGATTTGCAGGATATTTTTGTTGAGGCACAGAGCTTCATTCCAAGCTCCTTTGGTTTCTGCTTTGCTTTCCAACCTAGGGTCGAAATAAATCAGTTTACAAATCCTGCACTGAATCTATTATCCTTAAGGAGGGAGCATTTGGAAGACCAATTATAAAATTAAAAAATAGTCCTAAATATTGCTGAGTAGAACTATAATCCTATTTCTCTATGCAATTTTATATATACAATTTTAGAATAATTCCACTTTGTTGGCTAAGAACTATTTTGGTTAGAAGTGATAGAAAATTTAACTCTAAGTGGCCAAACAGGAGTTTATTTTTTTCTCATAAGATAAAGTTCAAAGCTGTTTATCAGTGTTTTGGTTTTCTTCCTTCTTGGAAGAATGACAGAATAGTACAGTTCTATATGGTAGATTTTTGCTTCTTTCCTTCTTAAAGTTAGGTACAGCTATGTAAGTTGCATTGAATGTAAGTATGTGTGGCACTTCTAGGCAGAAGACTTTAAGAGTCAGTGCTTCTGCCAAGTTCCCTTCCCCCTGCCATGGTGATTGGTAATATATCACATGGCAGTCTAATGGAACACAGCCTTCGTTGTCCACTGGGGTTTTGAGGTTGTTGGTTACAGCAGCATATTCAACTGATAAACAGCCTAATACAAATCATTCAAGACACCAGCCTTATCAAATCCTGTTTTAGCATCTCTGTTTTCATTTTCATTCTTATCACGTCATATTCTCAAGATGTCTGCAGCAATTCCAGGAATCATTTTAGTGTTCAAAGAAGGAAGAATTGGTAAAGACGGGTGATACCAGGGACATTATTCATTTTTACCAAGAATGTGAAACATATTCTGGGAAGCTTTTCAGACCTCCCCTTACATCTGCTTGGCCATGAGGACTGGGTTAAATGGCTGCCATTAGTTACAAGGGAAGTTGTAAAATGGGCATAGCACCATCCCACGATAAACTGGGAAGACATGGGGATGTGATGGTGATCAGGCCACTGACAGTGTATGCCACAAGGGCACAGTTACCATAGCAAGTGTTCCTTTATCCAAATGAAGATGAAAACATTCCAGTAGGATCAACTCAAAATCCCCATTTCAAGTTAACAATCAATGATAGAAAACTACTTTTGGAGTAAAGCCGGAAACCATAATTCTCAGCAAACTGACACAAGAACAGAAAACCAAACACTGCATGTTTTCACTCATAAGTGGGTGTTGAACAATGAGAACACATGGTTATAGGGAGGAGAACATCATACACTGGGGCCCGTCAGGGGGTGGGGGCTGGGGAAGAGATAGAAGGGAGTTGGGAGATAGGGGAGGGATAGCATTAGGAGAAATATTTAATGTAGATGATGGGGTGATGGATGCAGCAAACCACCATGGCACGTGTATACCTATGTAACAAACCTGCACGTTCTGCACGTGTTTACCAGAACTTAAAGTATAAAAAATAAAAATTTAAAAAAATAAGAAAAGAAGAAAACTATGTTTGGAGTAATTCTCCCTGCCACTCTATCCCAATTAATCAGTTTTATGAGCTAAACCCTATTTTCCAAATTGTTATTGCACAGTTATATGGGCAATAGCAAAAAAAAAAAATATGACTGAGGCAAAACATGTCAGTTATGTTACTTCTTCCTATCTACAAATCACCACATTTTGGTAAGAAAGAGAATTAATTTGATCTGGTTATAATAATGTCTTTCATAAAAAATATTAAAGGGACTTATTTTTCCTTTAATATTTTTTATGAAAGACATTGAAAACATATACCATTATTATTTTAGTTATTACCCAAATCATAATCATCTTTTGGAAACTTAAAATTGACTGGTAGTTTGTTCTGATATCCTAGTAGATATTAGAATTGCAGAGTTTTAATATCTAGGCTTCAGTACTTTTACTTTTTCCATATTTTCCATTCTGGGGAAATTATATGTATTGCGCTTGTCTTTTTTTTAAAAAAAACTAAATGTCTTGAAAATGACATGCCCTTTTTTTTTTTAAAGAAAGTTCCATTTTTAATTTGGACTTCTTGATGTTCATTATACAAAATCAATGTAGCTTTTTATATTTTAAAATTCTCTGTTGATGGTATAATGTGTTCAGCATATGTATGGGGGCGGTGGCTGAGAAGACAGGCATTTAAGCAACAGTTTGTCCTAAACTTGAGGGCTCCCTTTGATTTGGTTTAAAAATATAGTCACTAGTCATTTTTTCAGTTTCTTGAAGAGCTTAATAATATAGATATGTACTAAGCCTGCTAATGTTTATAGCTCTGTTTTTTTCCTCTGAGGCTAACTTATAAGGCAAACACTCTTTCTTGATTTTGATACATGTAAAGTTAGCCTGAAACTGCTGTTTCTATGTTCTGCTTGACCAACAACATTATGATTTTGGAAGACGTGTATGGTTCACTTTGTAGTAGCTTTCCTTTAACAAGACATTCAACAGAGCCTTCACCATCCCTTTCCAGCTTTTCCTTTGGCCTAGTGGTTTATCATAAAGAATTTGAAGGCATTTGTCACTTTGAAAATGTGACCAAAGACTGGGCCTATCATGATCTGGCCAGAATAAAGCCTGTGTGGTTTATGAACAGATCTCAGCCCTATGAATTTGTGAAACTCTTTGGAAAGCCATGTGATACTTTTACATTCAGAATAAAATGTGTTAATTACATTTTTATTGAGATTAAAAGTAACAGAATGTTTTTAAAACATACTTAAAGCTTGAAGACTCCTTAAGTTGCTTAATGCTATAAACAAGCTTAAGTTTATTAAAATTAAAGAAAAGGATTACAGAGTTTGTGAATGCAGGGAATTCACTTGCTCAGTGTGCAGTAAAAAATTAACCTTGCCCAGAGAATCATTTGGCCTTTAACTGGCTTCTGGGACGTAACATTTAAGCCCTTGGAATGTCCTGCTTGATAAAAGTGTCTTTGCTTACCAGGGGGCCTAGGGCCATTCCAGATACTTGATGACTTATGTTGGAGAACTTGGGCCCTGTAGTATCAACTTGATACTTGAAGGGCTGGAATCAGGTCAGCCAGGCAGGTGGTCAGCGATGTTTATGTGGCCAAGCCATAATACAACTCTGAACACCAAGATTTGGGTGAGTTTCCCAGTTTGGCAACACTCCATGCATGCTGTCATACAGTGCTGTTAAGAGAAATCCTTACTATCTGCATTGTAACCATAATAGGTCCATTGCTCAATACTCAGCAAGTCAATACACTGAGACACAGGGTTGCATCAGAGAAAGGGGTTTAATTGTAGGACTGCTGAATGAGGGGATGGGAGGAAATCTCAAATCCATCTCCCTGAAGATTTTGGGGCTAGATGTTTTAAGGGTTTTGGAGTGGGCTGAAGTGTAAAGAGTACAAGGTAAAGTCATAGGACAGAGAGCAGAAGAAACTGTATTCAAACTCATATTCTGTTCCTCTGTGGAGGTTTTTAAATGAGTTGGCCTCAGCTGTTTTGTTGGAATTCAGGATCTGAAAAACATCTTAAGCAATTCTTAAAAGCCTTATGATTCTAACATCAGAAATCTTATCTATTGGAAAAGTAGAGATGCAAATGTTATCTAGTGACTTTTGGTTACAAGGAAGTGGATCAAAGTGCAGCCTGATTAATGCTTAATTATACCTATACTTCTGTGCAGAATTCTTGTTAGCACTGTGAGGATGGCTTCAGCATGACTTCACTGGGAAAGAACAAGTAGAAGCGCCACCAAGCACCACACTTGATCTCTCCTAGACTCTGCACTAGGCAACTCTTCCCTTTGTTGATTTTAACCTGTATCCTTTCACCGTAATAAACCATTTGTGAATATAACGGCTTTCTGAGTTCTGTAAGTCCTCCTAGTCAATCATTGAACTGAGGTTAGTCTTGGAGACCTGAATTGCATTTAGATTGTCATCTTTAGCTACAGAAAATTTGCTCTAAGTCTAAAAATAGTTGCAAAGAATCCCCACCACTTTCTTCCACAGGCTCAATTCACAACAAAATCTCCTTCTTTGGTGGACTCAGAAATGCTGCAATTAGATGTGTTGGATGGTAGTTATACTTGCTTCACTACATTCCCATGAGGAGAGGTGGTGGATGATTTCTGATGCAAGTGGTTCCTTGCTTTATTACTAGTGAATGTGACCCTCACACATTGTATCCTTCACTGATGCTATGGTTAGCCTAGGAAGAATTGGGAAGGAGATTAAGAATGTTTTCATCTGGCCAGGCATGGTGGCTCATGTCTGTAATCCCAACAGTTTGGGAGGCTGAGGCAGGTGGATCACCTGAGGTTAGGAGTTCGAGACCAGCCTGGCCAACATGGTGAAACACCATCTCTACTAAAAACACGACAAATTAGCTGGGCATGGTGGTGCGTGCCTGTAGTTCCAGCTACTTGGGAGGCTGAGGCAGGAGAATTGCTTGAACCCGGAAGATGGAGGTTGCAGTGAGCCGAGATTGCGCCATTGCACCCCAACCTGGGTGACAGGAGTGAAACTCTGTTTTAATAATAATAACAACAACAATAATAATAATGTTTTCATTCAGTTCCTTCCTTCCAACCTAACATCTCATTGCCTCAGCTTCTGTTTTCCTGAATTTAGGCTATATTCTCAAATTACTCTCACCTAAACCCTGCTAGTATAAGCTAACGCATGGCTTAGAACACTCCTTTTAGGAGCATTTTCTTTATGATTAGGGATACTCAACACTGGCTTTCTGAAGGAGAAGAAGTAAAGGAAGTATTTGGGGACAAAAATTTTTTCACTGCCTGTTTTCAGTGGCCCCATTGGGCATGAGGAGATCAGAAAGTTGTCTTTTCTAATGTCACCCAGTATTACTCCTAACAAAAGAAGTTGAATTGATTTGAGAATAACTTCTCTTCACTTAGCCATTTGCAATGATCTCTTTCAGGCTGTACTGATATTTCTCTACACATTCTTAAGCCCAGTAATAGCTTCTTCTTCACCCAGATGAGAGGTCTAAAGCACTTTGTAACATGTTCTTAAGCAGAAATTCTAGAACCTCTGGGACTACCACCAGGAAACTCCTTGCTAAGTTTCTTGCACCACCACCTACTGTTAGGGTCTTTACTTTCCCACAGGTTTTTACCTCTTTGTCCAGCTTTTTGGAATTAACCTTTATTTTGATTCTTTAATTGTAGACTCAACCTGTATTCCCCATGGATTCTGTCTTGACTTCATGTACCTGTTTATAACCTCATTACAATTGTCTCATCACATATCTTCCCCTGCAGGGTGAAAGAACTGTGTCTACTATGTTCACACTTGTGTTCTCAGTACCTAATACAGTTTCAAAAATATAGTAGTTGCTCAATAATCATTCGTTGGATTGATGAATGAATGAGAGCTAGACACATTCCACGTTCATATCTGAACTGCCTCCAGGATTGTCAGTTTAGGTCAGAGACTTGGTACCTTTAATTTCCTGACTTGAGCTTTTTGATAATTTGGGGGTGATAGTTAAAAAGCCTCTCTTTGGTAGCTTGATGAATAAGAACATTAATGAAAAATTTTTTCCAAACAAAATGGCAGCAAACTATCAACAAATCCTGTAGAATATTTATTTAATATCAATACTTAGGAAGATCAGAGATAAAATAATTGCTATATAGAGTACAAAATAAAAATTGGACCACAGGAAGGGGGCTGGGAAACAGAGAGACTTCTTACAAGTTGTCATTCTTCAATTAAAGATTGCTTTCTATTTTGGTAGCGTCTCTGCTGAGAGCATTCCTGCAGTTTTTAATAGCTCAGTCTCAGCTGTCAGGAACATTTGTGTTAATTTTTCCTGTTCAGTACACATAAGAATTTCTGTGCCTGTTGTTTGCAGATACCAAAATCTGCTTCCTAATAATGTGACTGAATGTGTCCATCAAATATAGCTATAAAAATTCCCTTCTGTTTCTTGAAAACCCTGGGATGTTATAAGATTTATCTGCTGGGATATCAAATCATATTATAAATTAAATGTAACAACCGACCTATTTAGAGATATTTCTTTTGCTATATTAGTGCATTCTAGTGAAAATTAAGAAATGGTGCCATATGATTACATTTTTAGACCTTATTGTTATTAGTAACATCAAGAGGGTGATTTGCACATCATTTTGAAAACATTAAATATACATGGAAAACAGGTACACTAAAAATTAGACAAATATTACTCCTGCATTTTTAATGGATTCAAATGCTTCCTGTTCTCAATAATCTTTTTAATCTTCTCCATATATTCATTTGCTATAACTGCTATTAAACATTGCTGCTACAATTCAACAGTTTCATACAATTCCCATTTGTCATTTCACAGCTCTGTAGGGCAGAAGTCCAGGTGCAGTGTGGCTCAGCTGTTTCTCTGATCTGGGATTTTCTTTTTCTTTTCTTTTTTTTTTTTAAAGACGGGGTTTCACCATGTTGATCAGGCTGGTCTTGAACTCCTGACCTCAGGTGATCTGCCCGCCTTGGCCTCCAAAGTGCTTGGATTACAGGCATGAGCCAGGATTTTCAAGGCCAAATTCAAGGTGTTGGCAAGGTGCATAATTTTCTGGAGGCTCTAGGGATGAATCTCCTTTCAAGCTCTCTTGGATTGTTGGAAGCATAGTTCCATGGAGTTACAGGACTGAGGTCTCCCTTAACTCACTGGAGGTTTCCTGGAGGCTCTCAGCTTCTAGAGGCTGCCTACATTCCCTGGTTTGCAGCCTCCTTCCTCCATCTTTAACACCAGCAATGGAAGTTTGAGTCTTTTAATGCTTCTACCTCCCCTTCTGCATTATCTCTATTCTAACTTCCTCTTCTGTTGCATCTCTCTCCTGATTCTTGCTGGAGAAATTTCTCAGTGTTAAAGGGCTCAATTGATGATATAGGGCACACCTGGGTAATCCAGGAAAATTTCTATATGTTAAGGTCCATAACCTTAGTTATACCTGCAAAGTATGCCAAAGTAATTGGTTAATGTTTTACTGATGAGCTAGATGGTAAGAATCTTGGAGGAACAAGGGTGGCAAGTAAAGCCCAATGTGCATGGACAGTAGATGTCAGTGTCACCACTGACTCCATGTGTGACAGTGTGTGAGTTAAATAACTGCAATAACCCCCATGCACTGAGGTCACGTTAGATGGTAGGTACTTTATACAGTGAGGACCTAATCCTTAAAACAATCTTGACATTTTGTGGATTATTATTTTAGTGATGAGAAACAGAGATATAAAGTCACTAAGTAACTTTCCCACAATTATACAATTTTCAAGTTGTAGAGCAACAATTTGAGCCCAGATTTGATCGACTTTGTCTGTGTTGTGGATTTAAAAAAAAAAAGTATGCAGAACACTCAGCAGAATGGTTGACATATATTATATAACAGTTGAGTGGCAACTAGTGGGCTAGTTTTTCCCATGTTCATATATTTTATTCTCATTATCTGCTTTCCAGCCCTCCCTAACCGTTATTTTCTCACTATTGGCCATTACTGCAAAATAAAAGGAAGTGCTATACTAATCAACAAGAAGGAAAAAAAATCTGGGTATTAAGAACTTAATTTATGCTAAGTATAGGGCTAGATATTTTTCATTGTTTTCTCATTTATGTGCATCACATTTGAGGATGTTTGTAAAATAATAAATGTGATGATGTTTTAAGAAGCTAGAGTAGTGTGTGAAGAAGAAAATATTTATTCAGTGTTCTCTAAGTACTATGCAAACAAATTAATGATTACATCACTTAATCCTCCTAATATCCATAAAAATTAATTTTTATTCAGTATTAGAGATAGAAAAACAGATCAGATACTGACAGACGAAGCCACTTGATCAAGGATACAACAATAAACTAATAAGGCAATTGACCTAATCTGTCAAAACCCAAACTCAATTTCAGAGCTGAGACAAATTAAAAGTAGGCATTTTTTGACACAGAGTCTTGCTCTGTCACCCAGACTGAAGTGCAGGGGCACAATCTCAGCTCCCTGCAAACTCTGCCTCCTTGGTTCAAACGATTCTCCTGCCTCAGCCTCCTAAGTAGCTGGGATCAGGTGTGCACCACCATGCCTGACTAATTTCTGTATTTTTAGGAGAGACAGGGTTTCACCATGTTGGCCAGGCTGATCTTAAACTTCTGGCCTCAAATGATCTGCCCGCCTCAGCCTCCCAAAGTGCTGAGATTACAGGAGTGAGCTACCATGCCTAGCCAAAAGTAGGCATTTTGAGCTCAAATGATCAATACTGCCATTGTTAAATATTGTTTTAAAGTTTTTAAAAAGACTCTTTTATATACTATATTAAATTAACTAATTGCTTAATTCAACAGCTTTTTATTATGTACATGCCTTCTATATGCCAGGTTCTGTAGTAGGGATGCAATAATGAATGGTGCATCTCTGTCAAGAAGCTATTTTAGGAAGATAAATGTAAACAAGTAATTAATAACAAACGCCTGAAAAATTCCATGAGAGAAAAAAGAAGAGAACTGTGCCTAAAATAGGAAAGACTTCACAGGATAACATGGAATCTGAGTTGGGTTTTTAAGATGGCTGGAAAATTCAGGAGTAGATGGAAGAAGTTTGCTAGGTAACAGGAAACGAATATACAAAGACATAAAGGCAAGAAAGTACACACTTTTGTTTATAATTTGTATGCAAGTATGTGTATGTATGAACTCACTGAAGTGTAAACATGAACGGACTTTGTTTTTCCAATAAATATTCCCAACTCTGCTCTGTCAAATATCCTTCCTGCTGAGTAGCTGGTATTGTTAATGTCTCTGAACCCCAATTCCTCAACTTTTCAATCTTTTTAGTTATTCAGAAGTCAACCCCAATAATATTTCAACTCATAAGTTATTGAAAAGTCAGCTCCAATAACATTTCAACTTATAATTGATTCATAGTTTCTTCTTTCACTGGCTTTCCAGGGTAGTAAAGAGTAATGGCAGATGTCACTTCCCTTCTCTCTTTCTATTTATCCCTACAGCTTACCCTCTTCCGTCTAAGAAATCTTTGGGTTTTGAATAACTTTGTTTTCTGCTTTATTTTTTTGGTTATATTCTTCTTCTTCTTTTTTTTTTTTTGAAAGGCAGTTTCACTCTTGTTGCCCAGGCTGGAGTGCAATGGTGTAATCTCGGCTCACTGCAACCTCCGCCTCCCCAGTTCAAACAGTTCTCCTGCCTTAGCCTCCCAAGTAGCTAGGATTATAGGCACCTGGCTAATTTTTTGTATTTAGTAGAGATGGGGTTTCACCATGTTGGTCAGGCTGGTCTTGAACTCCTGACCTCAAGTAATCCACCCATCTAGGCCTCCCAAAGTGCTGGGATTATAGGCATGAGCCACTGCTCCTGGCCTATTCATCTTTTAAGGTAAGAGTTATCCCAAGCAAATTCTGTAAGTAATTGGTCCATTAAGTCATTATTGCCTTGTAGTGAAAACAAACAAACAAAAATAACAACAACAAAACTGCTTTAAGAAGACTAGATTTCATATGTGCCTCATGAATTACCATCGAAATAAACTGAAGGTTATTTTGAGCAATAGTAGCATCATTTGTATAAGTGTGTAAACTTCCATTGTGACTACTTTGAATAAAAACACCAATTTGAATGTTTACTCAAAAAATACATTTACTTTAATCTATTGTCCCCAACTCCTCTTCTTCTTTCTTTCCTTTCTTTCTTTCTGTTTCCCTTTTTCGGGGCCAGCTTCTTGGACATGTGACCTGTGCAGTAATATAGCAACCTGTTCCCTGTTCCTTTTTTTTTAAATACGGGTTTCACCATATTGGTCAGGCTGGTCTCGAACTCCTGACTTCAGGTGATCCTCCCGCCTCAGCCTCCCAGAGTGCTGGGATTACAGGCGTGAGCCACCACGCCCCGCTGACCTGTTCCTAATGAAGTTGATATTGTAGGAAGATGAAGTGGTGTGTGGAGAAGGAAACCATATTTACTCAATGACCTCCAGTGTACTGGGCAAACACGTTAATGATTCTGTCATTTTTTACAGGCCAGGCACGGTGGCTCACACCTGTAATCCTAGCACTTTGGGAGGCCGAGATGGGAGGATAACCCAAGGTCGAGAGTTCAAGACCAGCCTGACTAATATAGAGAAAAAAGTCTCGTCTCTACTAAAAATACAAAATCAGCTGGGTGTGGTGGTGCATGCCTGTAATCCCAGCTGCTTGGGAGGCTGAGGTAGGAGAATCGCTTGAACCCGGGAGGCAGAGGTTGTGGTGAGCCGAGATCACGCCATTGCACTCCATCCTGGAAAACAAGAGCGAAACTCCATCTCAAATAATAATAATAATAATTTGTACTACTCTGCTCCCCTTTCCTTCCCTCTTGTGACTAGCATTGTTCAATATTCTGCCATCTCCGTCTTGAAATTCCTAATAATTTTACCTTTTACTTGGGTTTGTAAAGCAAAGTACCACGTGGCAGTAGCGCACGTGCAAAAATGAGGCAGCAGCGTGTAGATGCACAGGCTCAGGCCTGGGGAAAGCCTGGTAGGGTCGCTGGGCACATACATATTTCTAGGCAGTCAGAAGAGGGGCGATGGGAGAGAGTATGGGACTTAGAGCTAGTGGTTGGTTAGGAGCTGGGCCCGGAGTGACAATGGCCATGGCATCGTAGGCGCAGAAGCAGTGGCAAGCAGTAGAGGCTGTGGTAGAGACAGTGGAACGGCAGCGGCCACAGCCTGGGGAGAGAGGTGGGGCTCTACCTGGAGTCAGTGTGGCGTTGCTCATCAGTGCTCAGACTCAGGGGCCTGTCCCTGCGGTGGCTGCAGAATTATTAACTCTCTGGCCTCCAGGACAGTAATTACTGGTGCACAAGCAGTAAACTTTTCGGTAAATTATTGTAAAATAAAAGTGTCTACATGGACACTGCCATAAAACATATCGGTTATTAGAATTCCTCAGAGTAGTATCTCTGGATTTTAAAAGTGCTACAATGTTGTAAGGCAAATGTCTACACTCTTACAAGAGAAATGAAATTCAAAGATTGCTGCATTTGATGGAAAAGAACATCAATTTTATAAGAAACTTCAAATGAACCAACTATTTAAGAGGATGGCAACTTTAATATTTTTTTCTTGTTGCTGAAGATACATTGATAGAATGCATAAATGGTGTTTTGAATTCTAGACAAATTATGAAACCATTTTTGTTTTCTTATATGCCCCCACAAATTGCAAAAGTCAGAGGAGACATGAAAATTGTGTTGTATACAATTACATTTAAAATTAAATTCAGACTTACATGAAATTAGTTTGTATTATGAATTAAATTTCTTTATAAAGAATGCACACGAGACTTTGGTTCTAAATGTACCAAAATTATATTTTATGTAATTTATTCGAAATTTAACCCAACTTGTCACATCCTGTAAAATATTCAACAGCTCCAATATCAGTTGTATCAGCAGAAAGCTTAATTTCAAATGGAAAAAATATTAAAAAGTTACTTGTAGTTTGAACTTGCCAAGTAATTGTTGTTGCTTCCAATTTTATTGATTGAAAGTGAAGTTGCTAAAAGTCTAAATTTGAATGACCTAGTACGTTTCAGTACAAAATCTGAATTGCTCCAAAGTATGAAAAGTTTTGAGTGTTGACCAGATGTTGAAAGAAAATGCTCATTGGAGCACTTTAGATTTGTATTTTCAGATTAGAGATGTTTTACCCGTAAATATAATGCAAATATTTCCAAAATCTGAAAAAATCTGAAATTTCAAACATTTCTGGTCCTAAGCATTTTGTATAAGAAATATTCAACCTGTAAGGTGAATTTGCAGAAAAGTGAGAACACTTACATGCACAATCAAGATACCATATTAATAAAGTATTATTTGTATAAAATTATGATGTCAAGAATATATATATGTATATGTATGTAATTCTTGTGTAACAGTATATATATATATATATATATATATATATATATATATATATATAAAACTGTCACGAATATATATATATATATATATGCATATACCTATTACATTTTACAGGTAATATTTTTAAGGAAAGAAAGATTTATGTTTTAGTACCTTTAACTATACTTTTTCTCTGATTTTTGACCCAAGGGCCTCACATTTTCATTTTGCCTTGAGCCCTGCAAATGATGTAGCAGTTCCTGCTTTTCTTAACTAATTTTAAATCCCCTCTCCCCTCTTCATCATTTTTATTTATTTCCTGTCTTTGACACTTATTATTCCTTTTTAGATTTGGATTTTTAAGCCAGATAATGAGATGTTCTTTACTATATATAATTTACCTGTAACTGTGGACTGTGCAGTAGGCAGTGGTGATGGCTCAAAACCTGAGTAGCTGGCTTGTGGTTATCACAATAGACTTCTAACATTTTAAACTCTAATATATTTTTCAAGATACATATTACATAACAAAAAAAATCAGAAAGAATAGGCATTTGTTAGATGTCTTGAAAAATAAAAATGGAATATAAAAAGTAAAATACATAAAGAAAAAATGAGTATAATTTCAGCTTTGGAAGGGTACTTAGGTCATTAGGTTAATGTCTAATCCATTAATTTTACAGATGAGTAAATTACAGAATGTAGATTTTAAATGATTTCTTCAAACCAGCCAAATCAGTACTCTTTTTCTTTTCTTTTTTTTTTTTTCCACAAAGCCTGGATTCTTATCAGTTAGTAGTTAATGTGATTCTAAATGTTTCAATTTTATTAAATTAACACATATGCTTCATTTAACCTGATTATCTTCCTTACCTGTTACTGGCAGCAGTAGTCCATGCAACCTGTGAGTTTTTCCTTGACATTCCTTTCCTTGTCTCTCAACTTGCCTTTTTTTTTTTTTTTTTTTTAATGAAATGGAGTCTTGCTCTTTCAGCCTCCCAAAGTGCTGGGATTACAGGTGTGAACCACTGCGCCCGGCCTCAACTTGCCTTCTTATTCAAGGATCAAAACTCCTGATTTTTTCTTTTCTGTTTCATACTTTTTCACTTACAGACTTCTAAGAATTTGAGAACTGTAAGCTATGCTAACTGATTAGCAAGAATAGTTGTGACTGGCTTCTGTTCAGCTCAGAAAAATTTCTCATATAGTCACTGTGTACCTTATTCGGTAAGTCTTTGTGTCTTTGTTTTTGCATTAGAAAAATTAAGCTTATAGAAATCTGTTATTCTACAGCATAAGTGTGACTCTTAGTATGTAACTTTTAAACTAAATTTTAATTAGCTTTTATGTTATTAGAGTTTGTGTTATTAAGAACAGGTTTGAATTAGTTAACTAATTCCCGATACTAACTCAGCTATATGTCAACAATACGAACTTTGGAAAGCTACTTTCTTCCGTAAAAAGGGACTAACGTACCTATCTCATAGAATTTGAAGACCAAAAGATTATTAGACTATTAGTAAATGTTAATTCTCTTTTCATCTCCCAACCTCCTTTTATTTTTTAAAGAATAAATAATTTGATGACTGTTAGTTGACTGGGTGTAATACGAGTTAGGTTAGGGTTAGAGTAACTTTTGTGTCCCCATCTTGGCAATTACGGTTATTTCAATAAAGTAATTTAATTGTCATTTGATTAGTTTTATAACTTTTGACAGATAGTTGGCCTTTTTTTTGTTTTGTTTTGTTTTTTGAGATGGAGTCTCGCTTCTTGGCCCAGGTTGAAGTGCAGTGGAGCAATCTCAGCTCACTGCAACCTCCTCCTCTTGGGTTCAAGCAATTCTCCTGCCTCAGCCTCCCAAGTAGCTGGGATTACAGGCATGTGCCAGCGTGCCTGGCTAATTTTTGCATTTTTAGTAGAGACGGGGTTTCACCATATTGGCCAGACTGGTATTGAACTCCTGACCTCAAGTTATCTGCCTGCCTCAGCCTCCCAAAGTGCTGGGATTATAGGTGTGAGCCACAGTACTGGCCAGTTGCCTTTTAATAAATCTCTTTGGCCAGAAAATAGAGTCAAAAAAGGAATCATTAGTTTTATAATTCATATTCCTGCTTCTCTGATAAAAATAATGCAGAATTAATAATCTTATATTTTTTTAGATGTATTTGTGTTAATTTCACTTTATTTTTTATCTGTTTTATTGGCATGTTTGTCTTGAAAACCATTTGGTTTTCCTTATATGTCTTTATATCTTGTAATGCTAACATTACTTAGTATGCTTCTTTTTCAGTTTTTAAAATAGCTGCTTTGCTTGATTAATTTGTATATAAGAAATTTCATAATCTTCTTATCTAGCATTAGTAACATTCTTCTGTTATTTTTATTGGAATTTAGTTAAATGAATAGCTTATTTTAAGGAAATTAACATCTTCATAATATAAAATGTTTTTATCCTATAAAATGGCATGTCTTTCCATTTGTTCAAAGCTTCTTTTGTATTTTTCAGTGAGTTGGATTTTTTTTGTATAAGTTTTGGAAATTTTTGGCCAACTTTATTTTAGGGATTTAATATTTTGAGTTGCCATTATAAATTGTGTCTTTGCTCCCATAATATCCTCTTATTGGTTGCATTATTAGTTTTTATTTATGGAAGCTTAAGAAAGTTCTGGAGTCCAGCACCTTATGGTCTATGGAAAAACATGAATTACTAAAGAAAAACGATAGACATTCTCAAAACAAAGCAGATGTCAAAAAATCATCCTTTACTATGTACCCCAAATTGTCATTTTTTTCAAGAGACTGGAATAAATTCCCCATAGAAAATGAGATAAACAAAAGTTTGAAATTCCCAATCAGAATAGAAATAATACCATCCCTTCACACTATGGAAGATTTGGATATACCATTTCATTTTCCCTTTTTTTCTGCAGGACAAGTAGATGTGTTTTTCTTTATGTGGACACACCAAGGGCATTTAATATCTACATAAAATCTGAGCAGCTAGTTAAACTGTAAAAAACAAAGTGCCGGTGTTATAACTATACAGTAGTAATTAACAAGACAGATTTTTTTTTTTTAACAACAGGACTAATATTAAAAAAATACCTTTAATAAAGCAAGTAGGCTGTTTTGGAAATATGGCACCTCTAAAAGGTCATTAACTCATGGAATTGAGGTTTACTTTGGCATGGTGTGGTTGAGTATCTATAACGGGCTGTAACTAAAAATGAAAAGACAATCTCCCTCATAGTTCAAATATACTTTTATCCCTGTACTTCATAAACATAATGTAATGTGTGTATGAAGATGAGGGAGAGAAGAATGAAAAGGACATTAAGAATGCATTAGTAGCTAAATGGATGCATGAGGAATGCTCAGAATCTCCATGTGCAGTTAACAAATAGTTAAGTGGAAGATTTAAAAAGGGAGAGGTGAGAATGTATTTAAGAGAAGGGTATATTATTTAAATAATAAAATAGGCTTGTAGAAAAAAAGCTTTATTCAAAAGCAAACCAACATTGTGGTAAACAACAACAGCAACAATAACAGCAAAACAGTCATGTTAATTAAATCCGAATTTTATAAATTTGACTTCTTGAATGTTTCTTGAGCCTTTGCTTTCTGCTCTATTCTCACTCCACTAGCCTGGTCTTTTAGAAACCTTTCCATTTCTCTTCTTGAAGCCAGCTTTTTCCCTTGCTGATCCAATTTCCACACTCATACCAGAGCTGGCAATTTAAAATACAAACCTGACTCATTTCATCTACTACTTCAGAGCCTTCTATGGTTCCCTATTGTCCTATAACAGAAATTGAGCCATTTACCACTGAACCCTGGATTCTTTTCTGTTTAATTTGTCTTTAAACTTCCCATTATGTCTCCTCTGTTGCAGGCACACCACATCAGTTGACTTGACCTTTTAATTTACTGGTCACTTACTGAAAGTGTTCTCCTCTTCTTTTGCTGCTCTTAGAAGTTTTATCAATCCTTTGAGGCCTTGCTCAGTATTCTCCAATTCCTCTAAGAAGAGCCAGTGACCTTCTCTTCAATGTTGTTATGACATTCTGTTTAATGTCCTTGCTATTCACTAATTATATTATATTGCAATTATTTATTTGTCTCTTTGACAAACGCAGAGTAATATCTTAGCCTTTCCTCCACCTCTGCAATGGCTACCCCTCGTCTGTCAGATGATGAAGATCCAGCAGTTCCAAACTTAAAAGAGAGGTTTAAACGTATCAACTAGGTGCTTTAGAAATGATGCTCAGGGGATCAAGAGGAAACCTGTAGGAGCTAACCAAACCAAAGGATATGAAGAGTTGCAATTTAGTTGATAAGCAACATGAGAACCATTTAGGTTAGGTGGAACCAAACAAATTGATCTATGATAGATTTTTTGGTGTTTCTAAAAAACTTTCTTACATTGCCAACTTTTTTTTCTTCACTTTTTATTTCTTGCTGAGAATATTCAGACTGCTTAAAAAATTACTGCATTCAAAATGAATAAAATAGCAGTTTTTTACATTCATATCTCAAAATAACTTCACAGATGGTCTTCAAACTTTCCAAGAAAATAAACTTTGGAAAGAAATCAAACACGAGGTTTTTCAACCTAAAAATACACCCCTTAACTCCAGCAAAGTTATAGATATGAGGTAACTAGATATAATTTCACTTTGATTAATTAGTCCTTCCGTTGTTACCAATATTGTCATTTACTGGAGAAAGATATTGAATTGATTTCTATTTTTAAATATACTTGAGTAATAATTATTTACATATGTTCAAGATTTAAACTTTTATTTAATGATTATCATTAGAACATCATTATCACTGCCATCATCATGGTCATTGTCAACAACGCTCTCAATTAGATACTATTTTCCAGCTGCTTTACTAAGTATTTTTAAAAATATTTTTCTTCACTTAATATGTAGATGTCTATAAAAGTAGTGTGGCAGATAATGAGGGGTGCTCACTTTATATCTATTCCAATTTCCTCTTTTTGATCTTTATATATTATGGTGGTTAGAAAGTAAAATATTCAAACTCATAATCTGTCCTGCAGCTGGGTTTGTGAATGTGACTCAATTCTGACCAATGAGTAATAGGTGGAAATCTCTGGGAGAGAATCTTTTCCCAAAGCCTTTCACGAGAAGACTTCTGCCCTTTTCCCTTCCTAATGTTTGCCAAAAATCTGACCTGATGCCTGAAAGTTCAGCAGATACTTTGAAAACATGAGGAACAATGGATGCTAAGAATAGAGATGCAGGAAGAATCACTTGGGACATTAAATAGCTGTTAGGAAATAACTTGATCCAAAAGCAACCTCTTTCATGGTAAACAACAAATGTTAATTTAACAATGTTAATTTAAACAGAATTCTGTAGAATCAATCTCTTGAAAAATTCTCAAACCTTTGCCTTCCCCTCTGTCTTCACCACCTGGCTATTTATAGGCCTTTCAATTTCTCTTCTTGAAGCCCAAATTTCTTCCCCTTCTTGATGACCTCATTATCAACTATTACTTTACTTTTTGTTTCTCTATCTCTGAATTTTTAGTTATGAGAGAAAAAGGAAGACTGTATTTAGTTAGACTGCTGTGGTTGGGATTTTCATATGCAACTAAACACAAAACTAATTCAGGTTGATTCTGCTATCTCTATTTTATAGGTGATGGAGTGGAGAATCAGAGTTTTTGCAACTTGCTCAAAGTTGTATAGGCTGTAAGCATATTTTACAAAATTCAGTTTTACCCTATCAGAATCCAAAGCTAATCTTTACATTACACAGTTAAATTGTTTTCCTATTAGGTGGAACTATTTAGAACTGTCAATGGCAATTTCATATGATTCATCCTAGTTGGTTGAGTAATATAATAATAATATGTTGTGAGTGTACACACATACACCAAGAATTCTAATATTGCATCTTTATGTTTCCCGGTCAATCCATAAAATTCAGATTTAATTAATTCAGTTGGTGAATATGGAAATTCTGCAATTATGAGAATAATAAAATTATTTCCAAAGCTAATAATTTTTAGTATATAAACATAGCTTTAATGTTTGACTATGGCACTCTTCCTAACACTCAGCAAGCACTCCAAAGTGTTTATTGAATAAAGAATATTTTGAATTGCTTAACGTCTTTTGCAGGTGACTTTTGTTTTAAACGTATGTTTTGAAAGAAGAAAATTATTACTTGTAGTTATTGGTCTGATGCTCAGTTTTGTTATTCTTTGGAAACAATTTACTAGTTTTACCATGGGTATTCTTTCTTACTTGGTTTGACATACTCTTATTCTTATTTTAAAACACGGCTCATATTGTCCAATTGTAAAGACTTCATAATATCATCATTGGTATTATAGTACCTGTTTACCTTGTACATACATCTGTTATTGCATTAAGTACAATTTCTTATGTGTATTTTTCTTGTTAATTTATGAGTTTGTTAAAGAAAATAAATCTTATCTTTATTTCTCAAGGACTTGATGGCAACTGAAAATATTCAATGAATGAAAGGTATTTTTCTGATTCAAAAATTATTTAATATCAACCGTACATTTTATAACTATAGATTTATCTGAAAACATATGCTTTAAACTTTCCAAACGAAACTTATGACTTAATTGTTGGGGAATATAGGTAAGGTACTCACTGGAAAGAAAATATAGTAAGTTAAAGTTACATTTTGAAGAAATATTTTAATGTGTGGAGATATATAAAATAATTCAAAGAGGAAGAAATGGAGAAGTGGGTGGTAGCAGATGTCTGTGGCTATAATGGACATCCAGACAAAGTCCCTCTGTGATTTCAATGACATTTCATCATCGTTGTGTGAAAGCAATGAGATCTATATAAAAGGCAGCTGAAGGCTGCTGCACGAGCATGAATAAAGGGAAGAGCGTGTTGGTTGTGAATGTGGTTAAGTTTTGATCTGCTTTAAAAAGTTCTGTTTTGTTGCAACATTTTTTAGCATGAAGTCATTGTTGGAATTAGGAGACAAGTCTAAGATTATATAACTCTTTATGTGACGGAAATATGAGATTTGTGGTGTTGGGTGAGACAGTTCATCAGGGTCCCTGATCATTTCTAAATGTTCTTGCTGAGTATCCCAGATCTCAAGGCTTATGCATCTCCTAATACCAAACCATCCTTGCAGCTAGTCACATAGACAACAAAGTACACTGAGGTAACTACAGCGCAGCTTCTGCATAACTGGTTGCTCCTTGAAGGTAGGGTATTGTCTTGTATGCTGATTGCTACAATGTTTGTCAGTCACTCACAGTGTGGTTTAGGCCCTTGGCTTATTTCCTGTGATGCAACCCACCATGTGCTGGTATCATCTGGCCTGTCACATTACTTTTTGGGAACTTGAGTAAAGATGCTGATGTTCATGCTGCTTGCTGTGTTGTGAGTAATAAAGTCCTTTGTCTTGACCCAGGATCTATTACCTTCTCTGTGGATCTATGACACTGTGTTAAGCTAAATTGTTAAATTGCAAGTTGTGTTAAATCTCTGACCCTTCCCAATTTTAGAAAATGGATGTTTCTTTCATAAAATCCATGCTTATTGGATACATAAAATATATATCAGGTTGAGTGGTATATGAGAGATCATCTGTATCTAAGAATATAAATATTGGCCTAGGAAAATGAAAGCTAACATGGAAAATATTGGAACATCTTGAGTTAAAGTGGCTCTCATATTCTGATCAGTTTGTAAATTTATTTTTTTCACACCACATATTTTTATATTTATGCTAAGTAGACTTTTGGGCTGAGTAGGTCATTTAAAGCACTAGATTTCAAGTTACTATTGCCAGTTATAATGGATAAAAGACATAGCTGATACCAGAGAAAGACTGAATGCTTACTGGAGCTTTCAGGAAATTTCACTTATACATACATAAAAGTAAAGAGTTCTATTGAAAAAGCAACACTGGGCTGAAGAATGGCAAGTGAGTAATGCAGTGAAAGTAAAATGCTTTTTTAAATAGTTGGAGACATGGTTATACATATAAAATAGACAGTCAGTAGTTCTGTTCAAGCAGTAACACTATATTCCAGGGCAGTCAACTGAGTAATGAAATAGCAGTAAGATGCTCTTTTAGACCTGGGGAGACATGGTTAGTTGCAAAAGTAATTGTGTTGTAATCATTGCTGGCTTTTGAGTTTAAAGAATCTTTTCAAAGGCTGCATCAAATGTTCTAGTGTAAAAAAAATGCAAAAACAAGCAAGCACACAATGTTGGAAACTGCTGATAAAAAAGAGAAAGAACGAAAAAGAATGGGAATTGGAATGGGGGAGCAAGACAAACACAAAAGAGTTAATGATTTAAGCCTGATAGCATACATGAAAAAAGATGCCATAAAGATGTATTCATTAATTCAGAAACTTTCACAACTATGAGAGGAGCGATTCCAAAGTGGGCAGATCTACATATAAACATTTAACAATCTAGAAGCAATAACTATCTAGGGAGGTAGAATTTTAATTAAATGCCTAGAGGCAATCTAAAATTATGTAAGTGAATCTAAATTTAAAAAAGAAATAATCAGTTACAATTCAGATGTAATTATAGAGAATGAATTTCTATAGTGATATAATTAAATGAATAGTGTGTCCTTTGGTCTTTGGCTCATTTGTTCAATAATTGAGCTGCTCCAACATACTACCCACTGTTCCTGTTCTTTAGGAGTTCATATTTTAGTGAGGAAGAAAACATGTAAATAACTGCCTCCAATATGTCAGATTTAATTAACTACTTTAATAAAGGTACAAAGTTGCTTTGAGACTAATTTCTGAGTAAAGCAATCACAGAGGCCTTCATGGAGGAAGTAATATTAATGCCAAGACTTGAAAAGTCAATGGAAGTTTCAGGAGTTTCAGAGACAAAGGAATTGGAAAGGGCGTGAACTCAGACATGAAGGTGTGAATGTGCTGGGCATGTTTGGGAAAGGCTTAGTGGTCTAGAATGTCAGTGGAGTCTTGTGTTTTGTTTTGTTAGCCAATTTTAAAATCTCTTCTATTTCTCTTAAGAGATTGGCATGAAGTTTCAGTTAGGCAAGATGAGTATGGTCTAGAGAGATGCTATACAATGTAATGCCTATAGGAAATAACACTATATTATGTCATTAAAAATTTGTTGAACTAGTAGGTATCTGTCCTCTTCTGTCATAGATGTAGATATTTTTTTTTATCATCTTTGCTTACCTTCTATATCTGTCCCTTTCTCTTAAACCTATTTTTTTAAAAAACAACATTTCCTATTTTGAGTTTAATTTTCCTAAACCATTGTCTATTGTGTTTATTGACTCTGGTGTTTCTTTTGGTTCCATTTATAAAGTAAGTTTTTTTTCTCATTATTCTAATTCTGTCACTCCTCTTTTCAAATCTTTCTTTTCTATAATTGCTGCATTTCTCCTTTTATAATTCTGATTTCTGTTGTTCTTTATAGCTCATATCATTTAAAAATTGTTTTTAGCTTGTTTTGAAATATTGGGTTGTTTTTTCTGTCTCGTTTTGTGGGCTTGTGCTTTGGAAATGCTTTTAGTGTAGAGATGTTATTTTATTCCTCCTCTCTCTCTCACTTTTCAGCATCCAAAAATCTTTTAAATAAGACATTAGGACCAAGGTTAGTGTTTGTAGCTGTGGATGGCCCTTGGAGAAGACAAAGGGTTTGCTGTGGTGGTGCAAGGTTGCTGGGGCCTTGCAGAAATAGCCTCACACCTCTAGGTCCTTGCAAGGATCAGAGAGCAAGATGATGCTACAGCTAGTCGGGGAGTCCACCGCCAGCTGTTCCAAGGTGAAGATGTTGTGTGTGGCCTTGAGGATGTGGTTGTGGCCTGGCTGCTGACATGCAGCAATGAACTCACTCTCTGCGTGGGCACGTCCTGAGCCTGCATGTCATCTGTTATGGTTCCCACAGCCACATTCGTTTTGTTTTCCTGGTGAGGAAGCTTTATCTTTTGGATCATCTGGGAAAGGGAAAGGGGTGGCCAGTTAGTGTGAGTCATAAACGACCTCTGCAGCATGACCTGGTTGAAGGTGGAGTTGGTTCCTCTGTGCAGAGCCTGTGAAGCCGAACCAACAGCCTTAGGTGGATGTCTTGGCTCTTGGGCTCCTTGCACTGAACCATTCTGTGCTTGTTGTGGAGGATGTCAACTTTCACAATGGCACATCATGCTTGGCCATGTCTGGAAAACATTTTTTTTCCTTTTTTTTTTATTTTTTGAAAGAAAGAAAAAGAGAGGAAAGAAAGTGGGAGTGAAAGAAAGAAAAAAAAAAGAATGTACGAGAGAAAGAAAGAGGAAGAGAAAGAGGGAGAGAGAACGGGATTCTTGTTCTATTGCCCAGGCTAGAATGCAGTCTAAAAATGGGTTTTAAAAACCTCTTTTATGCCAATAATTGTGCTTAACA
>CAUYLG010025486.1:0-114554 GCA_963573385.1 Cacajao melanocephalus
CACTAAAATTAACTCCAGATGGATTAAAGATTTAAACATAAAACCTAACACCATAAAAACACTAGAAGAAAATGTAAGCAAAACCATCCAGGACATAGGCATAGGCAAGGACTTCATGATTAAATCACCAAAAGCAATGGCAACAAAAGCCAAGATAGACAAAGGGGATCTAATTAAAATTCAGAGCATCTGTACAGCAAAATAAACCATCAGAATGGGAATAAAATTTTGCAGTCTACCAATCTGGCAAAGATCTAATACCCAGAATCTACAAAGAACTAAAACAGATGTACAAGAAAAAAACAACCCCATTCAAAAGTGGGCAAAGGATATGAACAGACACTTTTCAAAAGAAGACATATATGAGGCCAACAAACATGAAAAAATGCTCATCATCACTGGTCATTAGAGAAATGCAAATCAAAACCACATTGACATACCATCTCATATCAGTTAGAATGGCAATCATTAAAAAATCTGGAGACAACAGATGCTGGAGAGGATGTGGAGAAATAGGAACACTCTTACACAGTTGGTGGGAGTGTAAATTAGTTCAGCCATTATGGAAGACAGTGTGGCAATTTCTCAAGGGTCTAGAAATAGAAATTCCATTTGACCCAGCAATCCCATTACTGGGTATATTCCCAAAGAACTGTAAATCGTTCTGCTATATAGACACATGCACACTTATGTTCATTGCAGCCCTGTGTACAATAGCAAAGACCTGGAACCAACCCAAATGCCCATCAGTGATAGACTTGACAAAGAATATGTGGCACATATACACCATGGAATACTATGCAGCCATAAAAAATGATGAGTTCATGCCCTTTGTAGGGACTTGGATGAATCTAGAAACCATCATTCTCAGCAAACTGACACAAGAACAGAAAACCAAACACTGCATGTTCTCACTCATAGGCAGGTGTTGAACAATGAGAACATGTGGACTCAGAGAGAGGAGTATCACACACTGGGGGAGTTGGGGGGGCTAGAGTAGGGACAGCGGGGGTTGGGAGAGTGGGGACAGATAACATGGGGAGAAATGCCGGATATAGTATGCACCTACGCAACAACCCTGCATGACCTGCACATGTACCCCAGAACCTAAAGTAAAATAAAAAAGAAAAAGAAAAAAAGAAAAATACCCTCTGAAAAGGGAAAAAACGCTGAAAAAAATGACAACTGAACAATTTTTGGAGGTCAAGTAGGTGTGAAAATAATTCTAAAACCAGTCAAAGTGGAAAAATCTATAGTACTCATAACATTGCTAGAGTTCTGTAAAGAACATTGCCTTATTAAAAATAAATTAGCCCTAGGCTAAAGATTTCTCTGAATTTATTCTAATAAAGTTTAAAGAAAAATGTTCAAAGGAATAATATTATTCACAGTAATTTATCTGCATTCAACACCAAATCCAACACTATGTAAAGGAATACAATAAAAAGCTAATGCCAACATTGTAAAATTAACAGTGTCTGCCATCTATTAAAAAATTATAAAGCATGAAGAGTGGGAAAATGTAATCGGTAATAGGGAGATAAATAAATCTAGAAACAGAGAGAGAAAACTGATAAGTTGTAATTAATTGAGAAGAATGGTTAAAAAATTCTTCTCAATTAATTACAATTATATAGTTATTATAAAGCCCTCCACAAATTAAAGAGCTTAAAGGAAAATATGAACATAATGAAGGGAAAGGTGGAAGATTAATTAAAACATAGAATGTTTAGTAATAAAGTATGAGATGGAAATAATTGAACAGAAAAGCAGATTACAATGTTGCAGAAAAACAGTAAGTGAATAGAAGACATAGAAACAAATGTTCTAAAATAAAGTACAGAGAGAAAAGACTGAAA
Source organism: Cacajao melanocephalus (assembly GCA_963573385.1). NCBI lineage: Eukaryota > Metazoa > Chordata > Mammalia > Primates > Pitheciidae > Cacajao > Cacajao melanocephalus. Next base: position 1,860 of record CAUYLG010025486.1, read on the forward strand.
AAAATAAACACCAATGATCCATGGGATAATATAAAACAGTCTACCATACATATTATTGGAATTACAGAAAAAAAAAAAGAAAACTAAGCAGGGTTATGATAAAAACCTTTATATAATTAGTGGCTGAGAACGTTCCAAATTTATTATAAACTAATTCTATAAATCCAAGAAGCTCAAGTTAAATGAACATCAAGAGAATAATTACAAAAATAACAAAGAAAAACAATACCAAAAACACTACACCAGGACACACTAAATCAAATCCACGAAAAGAGAAATCTTAGAAAAAGCAACAGAAGAAAAGACATATATTACTAAAATAAGAAACATAGAAATGACACCAGACTCCTTGTCAAAAACTATACGAGCTATATGGCAATAGAGTAACATCTTTAGATATTGAGTGACAACTAAAACGTCCTATAAATATATTAAAAATAAAAAAGCTATCAACAATTATTGATAAAGATGTAGTTTTGAAAATACATAAACAACTCTTACACCTCACCAGTAAAAAGACAAACAACCAAATTATGCACAAATAACTTCAATAGACGTATTTCTAGAAAGGAAATGAAAATGGCTAACAAGCATGACAAGATTCTCTACATCATTCGCAATTAGGTAAATGCAAATCAGAATTAAAATACGGTGCCACTTTGTATCCACGAGGTTATAATTTTATTTTAAAAAATGAAAAGAAAAGTGGAGAAAATGGAATTTCATACATTATTGGTAGGAAGGCAAATGTATAAATAACAGTGCCAAAGTTTCTCAAAAAGTTAACCATAAAATTACCATATGACCCCATAATTCCAGGCAAGCAACTGCTGAGATAATTTTTTTCAGTCAACAAAAACTACATAAAATGTTAAGGTAGTCTCTTCAAACAAAAGGAAAATAAAAACACATGTTAATTTGAATCTCCACCAAAATAATGAACAATGTACACAGCAGGAAATAAATGGATATAGAATTATTTCCATTTTTAAACTCATTATTGCACATTAAATTATATAAAGCAAAAATAATATACTATGGTATTTTCAACATTTACAGAAATAAAATGGTTAAACCTAATAGCAGAAGTTGGACAAAAGGAATGTAAGTAGAGTGCTTTAAGGTTCTTATGCTGTACATGTACAAATATGGTAATTATTATTTTAAATTAGTATATGATAAGTAAAAGACGCATATTGTAAACCACAGAAATTTCAGTAAAACAAAGATATATTATTAGTAATCTAGTAGTAGTGATAAAGTAGAATCAAAATAAATTGTTAATTAAGATAAATAAATCATTAGAAAAATAGTAAGTTATATTTTCAGTATCATTCTTCAACAAAATAACTGGGGCTCCTTGAAGATATGACTAATTCTAAGGCTCTATACATCTTGTAGTTCCAGCAAATAAGGAAGTTCTCAAAAATTAAAACAACAGAGGTATGTAAAAATGACACATAAAACTACTTAACAACTCCCAATAGACAACCTGGAAGAACTTGAGCAATGTAATCAATATGTAGTACTGAATTATAACTCAAAAAATAAAAACATTTTTAAAAAGCATAAGTTCACACTGATACAAATGAATTTTCTATTAAACAGATAGAGGGCAAGAGACAAATTGAATATGCAGAAAGTTTTCAAAAAATTATGAAAATATTCCCATGTCAAAAAGACAGAGAATGACGTTGTCCCCATAAGCATAGGTATATTAGTCCATTTTCACAGTGCTGAAGACTGACCTGAGACTTGGAAGGAAAAGATGTTTAATGAACTTACAGTTCCATGTGGCTAGAGAGGCCTCACAATCATGGCGGAAGGCAAGGAAGAATAAGTCATGTTGCACATGGGTGGTGGCAGGCAAAAAGAGCCTGTGGAGCGAGACTCATTTTTAAAACCATCAGATCTCATTAGACTTATTCACTATCATGAGAACAGCATAGTAAAGTTTTGCCGTCATAATTCAATCACCTCCTACTGGGTTTGTCCCATGGGAATTGTGGGAATTACTAATAAAGATGAGATTTGGGTGAGGACATGGTCACCCATGTCAGTAGGCCACCTTCAGTGATCAGTTTATGAACAGTACAGAATGGAAAGAAGGGTGGGAGTAACTTTACAGTGGGAGACCTTGGACAATACTACCTTATTTTGCTTGGGTCAAGATTTACATCATTAGCGATAATGTTGATACCATGTACCTATGAATGATATGTTGAGAATAACATGTTTTCTCTGTTGTCCTTCTCACAAAAATCTATAACCACAGTCTTACCAAGGGTCAAACATGAAACAAACACAAATTAAGGGAAATTTTACAAAACACCTAGCAAGTACCTCCCAGAACTGTCAAGGACAACAACAAAAATAAAAATAGTCTGATAAATCTTTATAGCCTAGAGAAGCCTAAGAAGATATGACAACTGAATGTAATATGGAATCTTAGATGGGACACTAAAATAGAAGTACATTAGGAAAAAACAAGGGAAATCAAAGTAAAATATGGACTTCAGTTAATAATGTGTCAATACTATTTTACTAATTTTGACAAATATACAATAGTAACTTAAGATAGTAACAATATAAGAAATAGTGCATGTTATAAAAGAGTTATCTGTGCCATCTTTGCAATTTTTCTGTAAATATAAAACTATTTAAAAGTTTATTTAAATTTTAAAAGGACAAAAATAATATAACTGATTTCCAGTAAATGTATTAACTTAATTAAACTCCACAATTTCCTTGAAAGACAGAAACCACCAAAATTTACTCAGGAAGAAATAACAAACTAAATAGAATAATATCTATTGATATCTAATTGAATTCATAGTTAAAAACCTTTACCCAAATAAAAATTTGAATCCAGTGGCTTCTCAGATAAATTCTACCAAACATTTAAGGCAAAAATATAACTTACTCTAAAAAAATTTCCATAAGAAGCCAGAAGCACTTAATTCATTTTTGTGAGGCCAATATCACTGAAATATCAAAACCAGGCAAAGAAAATAATAGGACATAAAACTACAGACCAATACTCCTCATGAACATAAATATACATAATATACAAACTAAAAAGGATAATAAATCATGGCCCAGATGGAATCATATGAAACATACAAGATTGTATTGACATTAAAAAAATCAATATACATAGTACATATACTGACAGAAATAGAACATCATGTAATGATATTAAAATAGAGAAACATTTAGATATTTATGAGCAAAAGATCATGTTTTTTCTTTTCAGATGAGAAGCAAGGCAAAGGTGTCCTCTTATTATTTCTATGCAATATTGATTGGAGGTCCTAGATACTGCAGTAAGTCAAAAAAAAAGAATATACTCTTTAATATGTTATCTCCTTGTTTCCCCTCCAGTTTTATCTCTATAGAAGGAATAAGGAAAATACAACAAGACATGAATATAGAACAAGAACAAATTGAGACACTGAGGAAGCGAGGAAGGGAGGAAGGGAGGGAAGGAGTTAGTTTTACTGTCCAGCACTACTATTGTATCATCTAGCACTACTCTTTTATCTTTTTTTTGACTCTTCAGTACTAGGTAACACTCTGGCTCTTTGTGAGAAACCTAACTGTAGCACTTTTCAAGACATTTTTTTCAAAGACATTTCCCTTTGTCTGATGAATTCAAATGCCAGTTAGAATAATACTTTTATTTTTCACAGAAAAATGGACTATATTTAGGAATCTCGGTTAATCTCTCCGTTCTATAAAGCAGTACAGATGCTAGGAGTAGCTCAGTTGATCACTATAAAGTCTGTGTTAACTGACATTTAGCATCAAGATGGAAAAGGAGGTACAGCCAGCCACTCATTAACTACATTCCCTGTTTATCTTCATGCTATGGATGCCTTTCAGAAATTTACTTGTTCAGTATTTTCCAACTGCTAGTCATGAACCATTAATGGCTCAAGGCTGTGACATTACTTTTTTTAAATGAAGTGGAAATATACTATAAAGATAATATAAGTGTGAGTACCTTACATATAGAAGTACTACTAACCGTTTTCTGGAAACTTTGACTTGAATGTACATGTACATTTACGCATAGGAGTTTTAGATTCTGATATTTAACTTATGCTTTATTCCAATTAAAAATAAAAAAAAAGTTTAAAATAAACTGCATGAGGTGTTTGCTAATGATTCATTTAAAAAGAATGTAGGTTTTCCCCTACTAATTCTTAAGTGCTTGCTTTCATAATCAAAATGAGAATTGTATAATTAAAATTGTTTAATTTGTATTGTGAAAAAGTTTCACTATAGGTTTCATACTTTAATAAGGAGGTTTTCTTAAATTTGTATATGCATAGTTGTGTTTTGCCTCTTGATCTAGAAGGCATGTCTCTTGTGGATGCAAATCATGAAATAAATACTGTAACACAGCCCTCATGCAACTTTACCTATTCTGAAGAGATAAAACAAATACTTTCATAGAAAGGTTTTCTGAGCAGCCAAAAACAGTTTTCACAAACACAGGCCATAAGATCTGTGCACATTATTCCTAGAACAACTTTAGATTTTCATGTATAAAGAAATTTAGCAATTGCTATTACCTATAATAGGTACTTGACTAAATAATTTTCACATGCTGTCTAGTGGAATTTATGTTCTTTTCAACTATTAAATATGTTTTAGAGAGAGTTGAGATAGTGGAGAGACTTTCAACACTTTGTTTTATTTGAACTATAAAAGCCAATAAAGAGTTTCCCATTTTGGAAAACCTAAAACTAAATGTATGTATTTCACTTGGACTTTGTGTAAGTTAGTTTAGGTTGAAATGCAAAAGAATAAGAGTTTTATGTGGTTAAAAAAACCCATATAAAATTTTCACTTTAACCATTTTTAACTTTACAACCTAATATGATTAATTACATTCACTATGTCAAGCAATCATAATCATTATTTTTCTTCCAGACAACTACAGACACTCTGTACCCATTAAGCCGTAACTCTCCATTCTTCTTTAGCCTTAGCCACTGATGACTTTTAATCTAGTTTCTGTCTCTACAAATTGGCCTAATTTAGATATTTTGTATTAGTGGAATTGTAAAACGTGTTCTTTTATGTTTGGCTTATGTTGTTTAGCATAATAGTTTCAAGATTCATCCATGTTGTTGTATGTGTCAATTATACCACATTTTCTATTCATTTGTTGATAGACATAGATTATTTCTACCGTTTGGCTATTCTGAAGAATGATTCAATCAAGATTGATTTACAAGTTTGTTAGAGTCCCTGTCTTCAATTTTTGGGGATGTATACCTGGGAGTGAACTTGCTGGGTCATATGATAATTTTGTTTAGCTTTTTGAGGAATTGACAATTTTCTACAGTGGCTATGCCAGTTTGCATTTCCACCAGTAATGTATAAGAGTTCCAATTTCTCCACATCCTCATCAATTCTTGTTTTTATTACTATCATTATTACTGCCCTCCTAATAGGGGTGAAGTGAAAGCTCATCGTGGTTTTGATTTGCATCTCCCTACAGATTAATGATGTTGAACATTTTTTCATGTGCTTATTCATTTGTATATATTATTTGTAGTAATATCTATTCAAGTCCTTTGCCCATTTTTAATTGGATTATCTTTTTTATTATAGTTCTTTATAATCTGAATATTAAACCTGTATCAAATATACGATTTGTATGTACTTTCTCTTATTCTGTCAGTTAACTTTTTACTCTCTCAATAACTGTCTTTAATATATGAAAATTATTTTTGATTTTGATGAAATACAACTTTATATTTTCTTTCATTGACTATGCTTTTAATGTAATAATTACAAAAAAATAGCCAAATGCAAGTATGAAAGTTTTGTGTTAACTTTCTTCTGAAAGTTTTGTTTTAGCTCTTAAATTTAGGTTTATAATCCATTTTTAGTTAATTTTCTCTGTGGTGCAAGATAAGGGTCCAACTTCGTTCTTTTACTTGTGCATATCCAGTTTACCATTACCATGTTGAAAAACCTATTCTTGTCCCATTGAATTGTCTCAACATCCTTGCAGAAAATTAATTGGTCATATATGTGTTTTAAACATAAAAGCAAAAGAAAAAAACAGAATTTGTTATAATATCTCTTACATTTGAAAGTCTGGATCAAAGTTAGACATAAAAAATGTTAGCTGACATACTCAGCATTTATAAAAGTCTAGGAATAGAAAACATTTAGAGTAGGGACAAAAAATGTGATAATAACTCAGTAAATCTACAAGATAAACACTGATAAGCTTTCTTTTCTCTCCCTAACTTACAAAGAACAAATTTTAAACAACCATCTGAAAACCACCCCTAGATTATAAATGTGACTTTGAATGGTAGAGGTTGAAGAAACTAGAAACAATTAGAAAGGCAATGACAGCTTCTTTAATGAGTAAAATCAGCATTTACAGGGAAAGTCAGTTTCATTTTCACCTCAGTGTAAAACTTCCAGAAAACTTAGAAGAATGTCATTACATAAAATATTGGTTTGACAAATACATTAGAATTTGGGTCAGGCTGATAAATTGTACTGGAAATGGCATAACTACAAAATGTTATGTCTCGTATAGCTACATCAAATGATTGTGTAGAAAATTATGCCCTGTCCACTTAAAACTAGATTTATTTTTTTTTCCTGATCTTATTGAACAGAATTTACCATTTGAGTGGACACTGAGAGACCTTGGTTTTTTATTCCCATATTCTGCCACGGTTTTTTTTTGACACCTTAGAAAGTAATTTAAACTCAATAAAATGAAGATAATTGCACTTACCTCACAGAGATGTAGAGAGTGTTAATGAGATCATGTCTACAAAGTGATTCAAAGTCTTTAGTTTGTAATATAAATAGCAAGCATAACTATATTTTTCCAGATGTCTAATAATGATAACTATAAATATGATGAACTGAAAAGTTAAAAGGCTGCCAGTAAAAGTAAAATGTTTTCATTTTAATTGCTAGGCATTTCAATGTTCCCTCTTGCATGTTTAGATTACAGAAAATGCACAGAAATGTTACTTATGAGTTCCATTTTAATAAGGACATGTTCCTCAAGTTTAAACTCAAGAGTACTTAACTTCTAGCCAAATACAGAAAGACTGAACTACTTTTTTTTTTGCAATTATGTCTCATAAATCACTGTAGAAGTTTAATAAAATAAATCACAGCATAAATTTTAATGAAACCTATACATTATTTCTTCAAAATGTTTCTTAATATGAAATAGAAGATCATGGCTTCAGTTCCAAATCTCATTACTCAATTGTCATACCTTCAGTGTGTCTTTATTCCTGAGCTGATAAAGCCAAATATTAATATCCTCTAATCAGTTCCTATCCTGTTAAATATTTCTCAGTGCAGAAATTCTTGTAATCAGACCCAAACTATTTTTAAGTTCATAGCCTGCACTGTAATCCTACTGCTGTCAACCATTTGTGAATTAAAGTACTTATCTTTGAAACTGAATTGCATTTTATATTAAATGAGCCAGAAAAAGCAATGTTGATTCTAACGGGAACAGGCATGATAATCTCCTGGCAAAGATGCTCTTCAAAGTACTAATTTTTGGCAGCTGTGGTGGTTCACTGCCTACTGTACTTGGCCTTGGGATAGACATTGCAGACATGGACTTTGAAATGAGACCAGACATTAGGTCTGGATTCAATAATTGCCAGAGTAAAGGAGGTCACTCTGTGCAGCAACCAGCAGGGTAATTGCATCCTAAAGGACAGCAGAATTTCTTGTCATGTCCTGTGATGGCAGTCTGAGTTGCACTGATTTGATTGGTTATTGTTGGACCACAGCCAATGTGTTGCGAGGAGTTAGCAGCACATCACACTACACACACGCACACACACACACACACACACACATACAATTAAAGTAGGCTGAGGGAGAAAAATTTCAGTATCTTTTTGTAATAGGAAAATAAGTTTTATTTTGTTTTTAGCTCTCTTCTGTAATCCATCAAAATTAATGAATCCATTACTGTGTACTGGAGTTAAGAAAAACACATTCTTCGTCTATCCACCTAGACATTGTTTAAAGAACAAGACTGATTCAGAAAATGTCTCTGTTCACAAAATCAGCAACATTCTTTGTAGCTTACTGGAAAAAGAATCTGTTAGAATTTCAGATTGGCAATCGTTACTGATATTCAGATAAAAATTATCACTATTAACCCACACATGCACATGCGCATGTGCACACACACCACTCCAAACCAGCACCATCTCCCATTTTTATCTTCATTGCTAATTAGACACTGTAGAAAAAAGGGTTTATGTCTACTTCAGATGAGAAACTAGCAGGTCTGGAGAAGACAGGAAATTTTCATCTGAAATGTAGTATTTGTTCTATAACAAAGGACTAATCTTCTTGCTAAAATTCAAAAGGCTATAATAAAACAAAACAAAAATCCCCAACTTTCTGGTAAGAAACTGAGCCAGGCATTGCATAATATTCGGTAAGGATGTGTCCTTCATATTAGAAAGAAATTAAACAAAGTAATACACATCTTGAATTAAATCTAACCTTTATTTAAATATTAAAGAAAAGAACTTTCTGCTTAGTTTTTGGTAATTAACCATTGATGTAAAAGCCACTCAAGTAAATGTCAATTGTATTTCTGTACAGGAGCAATGAATGATTTGAAATGAAATTAAGACAATGAGTCTACTTACAAGAGCATAGAAAAAGGAGCATACCTATGAATAAATATAACAAAAGAAACGCAAGACTTACACACTGAAAACTGCAAAACCTATTGAAAGAAATCTAAAACCTAAATAAATGTAAAAATATCCTGTGTTCATGAATTAGAAGACAATATTTTTGGGATGACAATGCTCCTTACACTGATCTCCAGATTCACTGTAATTATTGTCAAAATCCGAGTGGAATTTTGCAGAAATTTACCTACTGATCCCAAATTCATATGGATATTCAGTGTAGCCAGAATAGTTAAAAGAGTCTTGATTTTAAAACTGTCTATAATGCTATACTAATCAAGAGAGTGTGTGCTGGTCTCAAGATAGACATACAAATCAATTACATAGAATTGAGTGTCCAGAAATAAATCCATACATGGTGGTGAATTGATTTTTGCCAAAGGTACCAAAACAACTCAACAGGAAGGAAATGGCATTTTTTAACAACTGGTGCTGAAATAAGTGGATATCCACTTGCAAAAGGATGCAGTTGGAGTCCCACTTCATAAAATATACAATTATTAACTGACAATAGTTTTAAATAATTTAATAAAACTATAATTATCTTAAAGGAAAGCAAATGAATATTTTTGTAACCTTGGATATGGTGATGGTTTCTTGGATATGACATCTAAAGCTAAAGCAACAAAATTGAAAATAGATAAATTGGACTTTGTCATAATTAAAAAGCTTTGTATTTCAAATGACAGTATCAAGAAAGTGAAAGGACAACTTACAGAATGAGATAAAACATTTGCAAATCATGTATCTCATGAAGTTTAGTATTTACTCCCCAGAACATATACATATATTCTGAAGAAATATATATTTATATATATTTCTTCATATATTCTTCATATTATATATATAATTCTTACTACTCAATAATAAAAGGACAAATAACCTAATTTAAAAGTGAGCAAAGAATTTGAACTAAGATGATATATAAAAGATCAATTAGCATGAGAAAAGATGTTCAACATCATTAATCATTAATAAATGGTAAATCAGAACCATGCCACAACATCAGTATAGCTAAAATTAAAAAGACAGATAATAACAAGTATTGAAAGGGAGGGTAATAGAGAAATTAATCCTTATACAAGGCTGGTGGAAACATACAATGATATAGCCACTCTGGAGAAACAGATTGGCAGTTACTCAAGATGTTAAATGTAGCATTGGCAGATGACCCAACATTTCCAATCCTAGTTATGTATCCAAGAAAAATAAAAACATAAGCTCACACACACAAAATTACACATGTATTTATTGATGCATTATTTCTAATGGAAAAATAGTAGATTCAAATAAAAACTCCATTCACTAATGAAGAGATAAATAAAATGATCCTATTAATCATTAAAAGGAACGGAATACGGATGTATGCTACAATATAAGGCTTGAAAGCATCATGCTAAGTCAACCAAATCACACATAAAACACCACATATATGATTCTATCATATGAAATGCTCAGCATAGGCAAATCCATAAAGGTAAGGAATTTGGTGGGTGCCAAAGACGAGAAGTGGGAAGATGAGCCAAATAAGGAAGAGCAGCAACTCATAATGGGTATGGAGTTTCTTTGGGAGATTAGGAAAATGTCCTTGGATTAGTTATGATCATTGTCCAACTCTGTGAATGTATTAAAAACCACTGCATTTTGCATCTAAATGGTAAATTTTATCACATATGAATTACCTTTCAACTAAACAAAATCATTGGAGAACTATATTATGTGTCAGTGAAGGAACAGTGTACAAGGACACATAGCAATCACTAAAACAAGAATGTAAATAATTCCCAGTTTTTAAAACTTTTTCTCCATGTACCCCCCTAATAAAAAATTTGGAGAAGTAAATGTTCTGGGAATTATTAACTTTTGTATGAAAAGTAGATATTAGACATATTTTCTGGTATCAGAAACGTACTTCTTTTGTGAGATAGTAACCGGGAAATTTTATCAGAGTCTGAATCCTTTTCTCCTATAAACATCAGGGAGAATGTGTTGTGATTTGGCCTCACCATAAAGACCCCAGTTCTTCTAGTTAAGAGATAAACAATGTCATCATGTTACTTGATTGATCAGCAGTATTTGCCCTATTAATTACTTACTGGGAAGTGGTTTTGAATTGCACTTGCACTTTCTTCAGTTGGCTTTGAGGGACCCTACTTGGTTTACATCCTTTATTACAGGCCATTCCTTCTCAATACCCTATGCTGGTTCTGTCTCTCTTCTCAGACCTCATACTTGCATTGCATAGGGTTCAGTCATTGGTCCACTTATCAACTTTCCATATTTACTGTATCAGTAATTATATACATTTCAGAGTTTACCATATCATTAATGTACTAATGGCCTTCAAATTTATACCCCCAGACCATATCTGTCATCTAAACTCATGTATGCAACTAGATACTTAATAAATCATCAGAGTATTTAACAGAAAACTTAGGCTTAACATGGTTAACTGATTCCTCTTCCCTGCCAACTCCCCTCAAAACAAAACAAAATCATGTCACCCACAGGTTTTCCAAGTTATTTCATAGCTAGCTCATCTCTCTAGTCTCTCAGGACAAATCATTTGAAGTCATATTTTGTGCTTCTCTTTTACATACACCATAGCCAATCTGTAAGGAAATAGTGTTGGCTCTACATGTAAAATAAATCCAAAGTGTGTATGCTTCTTACCACATTAATTGCTTCCTCTCTGATCCAAGCCACCACCAACTCTCACTATAATAATTTCCTCAAATGTCTCTCTACTTCTACTTATTTAATGTTCCATACTATATTATTACCCAGAAAAGAGATAATTCTTCTAAAATATAAATTGGTTTACATCATTTCTTGGCTCATAACCCTCTAGTGGCTTCTTGTTTCACTCAGAAAGCTTCAGTTAGTATAAAGTCTACAAGACCCTAAATAAGAGTGGGATTGTAAGTTTTGGTTGCTATCAGTCACTTGTACAATATTAAGGAAGCTACTGTTCTCTTCTAGACCTAAGTTACTCATGTGTAAATTCAAGAGGGAGACTACAGAATCTCAAATGCCTTTTTCAATGATAAATTTTTTACCTTATCAAAATATTTTTCATACTTATTATGCTCCAGCCAGAGTAATTAGGCAAGAGGGAAATAAAGGGCATAAAATTGGAAAGGAAGAAGTTAAATTGTTCCAATTTGCAGATAACATGATATAGCAACCCCAAAGACTCCACCCAAACAACTGTTAGAATTCACGAATAGATGAATTCAGCAAAGCTACATGATACAAAATCAATGTACGAAAACCAATAGTGTCTCTATATACAAAGAATTAACTATTTAAAAAACAAATCAAGAAATAATTCCTTTTACAGTAGCTACAAAAAATTTAAATACTTAGGAACAAACAAGAAGGTGAAAGATTTATACAATGAAAACTATATGACATTAATAAAATAAACTGAAGAAAACACAAATAAATTAAAAGATATCTTGTGTTCATGGGCTGAAAAATTTAACTTTGCTAAAATATCCATACAATCCAAAGTGATCTGTAGAGTCAATGCAATACTTAACAAAATTCCAACGATATTTTTCATAGAAATACAAAAAACAGTCCTAAATTTTGTATGAAAGCACAAAAACTCTGATTAACCCAAATAAACCTCAGGTTATTGAAACAGAGCTAGAGGCATCACACTAGCAGACTTCCAAATATACTACAAAGCTATATTAATCAAAACAGCACAGTACTTGCATAAAAACAGACACTTAATGGAACAAAATACAAAGCCCAGAAATAAATTCATGGATCTACCGCCAATTGATTTTTGAGAAATGTGCCAGGAAGACACAACGGGGAAAGCCCTTCAGTAAGTGGCATTGAGACAACTGAATATCTGCACATGGAAAAATAAGTTTAGAACCTTATCACATCATACACAAAATTAACTGTACTCACATGGAGATGATTAACACCACATGGCATTTTAAGGGAATATACACACTTCAGCTCACTGCAATAGCAGCAGGAGGTGGCTAAGAAATTATTATAGTAGTACAGTATACACTGCAGTTAATTAATTTTTGTGATTGTGATTTAATACTGTATCTTTATTTTTGGTTATATTTTTCTCAACCATACACTCTAACGTTTTGTGCATACGTTTTGATAAATTCTAACATTTTATAATAGATATATGTACGTATTTATGCTACTAAATGATAAACCAGGCTAGTTGCTACATATATTTTATGCATTGATGACATACCTAGCTTTTTCTTAATTAAAAAAAGATATTTCTAGGCTATGTGATTTGTCTGCAAGATTTTCAAATTGTTGCAAATATCCAAAACATTTTTCAATACATTTATTGAAAAAAAACTGCATATAATCAAACCCATGGGGTTCAAACCCATGTTGTTCAAGGGCCACTTGTATACAAATATTATCTGTCAATTAAAAACAGAAATAAATAGCTAAACTAAATAAAATTTTTTCATGTTTAAATTATATAACCTAATTCTGAGAAAAATTACAAGCAAATAACAATGAATCAAATCACAGAAATGTGGATTTCCCATTGTTTACAGTAACTACTACTGATATTTTTCTACATAGCTCTTAAAAATATGCTAAAAGATATATATTTTTTTATTACAGAATCATTTACATGCAATTAAATGTGTATATCTTTAGATTGCAGGTTTATGGGTTTTGAGAATTGCATACAGCCTGTCCCCACACCCTTATCAAAATGTGAAATATTCAGTCTTCCAAGAAAAGACCAGGTACCTCTTTCTTATTAATCAATACACTTACTCCAGGAAAACACTGTTTTGATTTTGTTTACCATGTATTAGTTTTGGTTGTTTGAAAAGTACATATGAATGGAATTATACAGTCTGTACTCTTGTGTGTTTACCTTCTTTAATTTAGCATAATCCTTTTAAGAAAGTAGTAACTATAAAATAATGTTGTTATAAAATGGGCTTTATCAAAACTAAACATTTCCCAACAAAAGACAATAAAAATATAAATAGGCAAGTCACAGAATCACAGAAAGTATGCATAAGTATTTCTGGTAAAGGTCTTATATTCATAAAGTATAAACAACTGCATCACAAATAGCAAAAAGACAAATCAATGAAAACTTTGCTCAACAGCTTGAACAGGTATTTTACAAAGGAAATTATCCCAATTTTCCATGCTCTTACATAAAATGCTGGTATATTCATTTTTATTGATGAATAGTATTTCATAATTTATCAATTATTGTATTGATGGACATACTCTTTAGTCTTCACATATTTTCATTTATTTGAAAATCACGTACATGTGATATTGCTGGCTACAAGACACCATAATACTCCTCCAACAAAGTATGAGTGTCCAGTATCTATAAATTGTTAATAAAATATGTGCTTAATCTTATTTTAGATATACTGGTAGATATGTAGTGGTATTCAAGTGTAGTTTTAATTTGCATTTCCCTGATAACTAATTATATTGTGCCCATTGTTATTTGTACATAAACCATTTAGATATTTTCCTTTGCAAAATGCCTGTTCAAGATTTTTGTGCAAAGTTTTCATTAGTGTGTCTTTTTTCCTATTTGTAATGCAGTCGAATATATATCCAAATGGCTGATGTGCAAATAAATTAAAAATGTGCTTAATAGCATTATATATAGGTCATACATATATGTATATGTATAACTTTTATCACAAAGCTTTATACTTTCCGTGATTCTGTGACTTACCTATTTGTATTTTTTTTTTTTTTTGCCTTTTGTTTGCAAGTTTTTAGTGTTAATATAGTACCTCCCGCCGGGCTTTTTTTTTTTTTTTTTGAGATGGAGTTTCCCTCTTGTTGCCCAGGCTGGAATGCAATGGTCCAATCTCTGCTCAAGGCAACCTCTGCCTCCCAGGTTCAAGCAATTCTCCTACTTCAGCCTCTCAAGTAGCTGGGATTACAGGCATGCACCACCACACATGGCTAATTTTGTATTTTTAGTAGAGATGGGGTTTCTGCATGTTGGTCAGGCTGGTCTCGAACTCCTGACCTCAGGTGATCCATCCACCTCGCCCTCCCAAAGTGCTGGGATTACAGGCGTGAGCCATCATGCCCAGTTTTAAGCCCATTTTATTATAATATTATTTTATACTTGGTACTTCTAGTTGTTATATTTTAAAAAATCTTTGCTTTTGCCATATGAGTCTAGTCTTCCTTATATTGTTGTAGAAATCTTATTATTCTCAATATATCATTATATCATCTCTAGGATGTATCTCTGACTTTTGTAAATGGTATAAGGTATATGTAATATCATTTAAGGTTAGCTTTTTCTTCTTCATATAGGTAACCAGTCGTTTGAATACTCTGTTGAAAACCTTCCTTGTAACATTGAATTTGATACCTTAAGTTGAAAATAATTGTCTTTACAAGTATTTATTTTTGAAGTTTCTCTATTGATTTCAAATAAGGAGAGTTTCAATTCTTTATATCCAATCTCCCTGCTTCTTAATTTTCTTATATTATTGCCAGGGCTGGGAACTCCACTGCAATGTTTACTCAAGTAATGATTGCAAATATATTTGCCTTGTTTCTGACCTTTGGTGGTAGGGAAATATTTCATCTTTTACTGTTAAATGTGATGTTAGCTATGAACCTTCTATAGATGCCTTTATTAGATTTATGTAGATTAGATTTACTAGAGTGATGTCTTCCAGTTCTAGTTTACTAAGTTTTTTCTTATTTTTATATGAATGTGCATTGAATTTGTCAATTTTTTTGCATCTATGAAATTATCATGTAATTCTTTTGTTATTGTATTAATAGAGAAAACTGTAAGAACTAGTTTTCAAGTGGTAAACTCACTTTTAGATTTTAGGATAAATCTCGTTTGTTATGCATTAAAAATTTTTGGTTTTAATTTGCCAATATTTTGTTAAAGATCTTTGCCAGGGATTTATGAGAAAAATTAATCTAAAATTTCCTTTTCTTGTATTTTTAAATTGGTTTGTTATCAATGCAATATTGGTCTTCATATAATGTTTGGAAGTGCTCTCTCTTATTTGTATTTAAAAAAATCTTGTTTAAAATTGCTACTATATTTTTCTTAAATATTTGAGTAGGTATATATATGAGTGTGCATACACAGCTTGTAACGTTGAATATGGTATATTTACTAAACATAGAACCACACAGATTTTCTCTTTTGTGTCAATATTGTATTGATAATCTTTGTATTCAAAATATTTGCACATTTTACCTAAAATGTTAACTGACATAAAATCTTTCATGAGATTCTCATAAGTACATAAGATCTGCAGTGTTGTTCCATTTTTAATTCATAGTGTTGATAATTTGTGTTTTCCTTTTTATCATTGATCATCTAAACTCTTAACAAATTTATTAATCTTAAAATAAGCAGCTTATGTTTTTATTTTTCTTCAGGGCTTATCCGTTCTTCGTTTCATTGAGTTTCACTCATGCGTTCTATTTCTCGTTTTCTTTAGATTTAATTATCTCATTTTTCTACCTTATTAAGGTAATAGTTTATATCATTAACTTTGCACTTTTCTTTTTTACTATAAATAATTACAACAACAATTTTCTTGTAATTTTAAAATTTCGATCGGCTGTGTTTTTATTACCATTCAGTTTGACATAGCTTCTAATTCCCTTTGAAATGCTTCTTTGATCCATGCTCTATTTAATAGTGAGTTGTTAAACTTTCAAATATTTGAGAGTATTCTAGATATTTGGCAGATTTTTTTAAAATTTATTTAAAAACAAAGAGATTATGCTAACTTTAACTCTTTAAAATGAGCCAAGACATATTTTATGGTCCAACATAGAGTCTAAATTGGTTAAAATTTTCTTTGAACTTGAAAACAATTTATTACGCAATTGTTGTGTATAAAGTAATGTTTATAAATGCCAATTAGGTTAGGTTGGTTGCAGTGCTGTTCAAGTGTTTAATACTGTTTATTTTCTGTTGAATATATTACCAAGTGATGAGTGTTTAAATTGCCAACTATAATTGTCAATTTCTCTTGTCTGTTTCTCTTTAGTTTTTCCTTTGCCCATTCTTACTTTGTGTATTATATTGTGCTCTCTTGATGATTTGACCCGTTATCATTAGGAAATGTTACTCTTTTTCACTGGACAGAAAATGTGTCATGAAGTTTATTTTCTCTAATATCAATATAGACACTTTCATTTTTTTCATGACTAGTGTTTCGATGATAAATTGTTTTTCATTCTTTACATTAAACAAAACTGTATCTTCTTAATGTATACCTCTTGAAAAAGCATATAATTCGGTTCTGCTTTCTCACACATTTTAACAATTTATTTTCCTTATCTGAAATGTTTTGTTCCAATAACTTTTAGTAATTACTGTTGAAGGTGAACTTAATGGCCTCAGCTTCTTATTTGTATTTTGTCTGTTACAGTTATCATGTTTCTACTTTTTTACCTAGTTTTTCACAATTTCTAGTATCACTAATATGGCTATTGGCTCATTAGATATGCCCCTTGTGTTATTTTTAGAGCTAGTTCTAGGGTTGACAAATAAGCTTCCACTTATTATCATCTATATGTATTTGGGACTGTATCTCACTCTGTTACCCAGGCTAGAATGCATTGGTGCAGGCTTGGCTCATGGTAGCTTCCAACTCCTGGGCTCAAGCGATCCTTACACCTCAACCTCCCAAGTAGCTGAGACTTGGAGCTACTCATCATGCCTGGCATGCCTGGCTAATTTTCGTATTTTCTGTAGAGACAGGGTTTCACTATGGTGCCCAGGCTGGTCTCAAAATCCTAGGTTTAAGTGATCATCTCGCCTTGGTCTCCCAAAGTGCTGAAATTATAGGCATGAGCCTCTCTGCCTGGTTGTATATTTATACCTAATATAAGAATTTTGCAACAGTGTACTTTATATCCTCTCATCTGTCCTACTATTACCTTACATCTTATGTCTATGAGTTTGACAAACTTTATCATACATTGTTATTATGTTTTATGCTTTAGCCTTTTAAAGAAATTAAAAATGAAAATGTCTTACCTATGTACATATTGACAATTTCTAGTGCTTCTCATTCCTCTGTGTAGAACTGAGTTTTTATGGGATTGTTTCTATGGGTCCCCTCCCACAACAGCGTGCGAGCTTTCTCTCTCTCTCTCTCTAATAAATCACTTTTCCACAAAAAAAAAAAAAAAAAACCTGAGCTTTTATCCAGTATCATTTTACACAGCCTGAAGAATACTCTTTAATGTGTTTTGAGCTAGATGTCTGCTGATAACCAAATTTCTTACCACTTGTTCTTGAAAAATTTTACTTGTAGGTTTACCTTATATTTGAAGATTATTTTCACTACATAGATAATTCTAAGGAACAGAATGCACTGTTTCTTCTCTGCACTTTAAAGATGGCTCTACTTTTCCTTCCAGTTTGAATTGTTTCTGATCAGAAATGTGTCCTATTTCTGTGATTATTTTTAAGAGTGTTTCTTTATTATGAGTTAGTAACAATTTGTTTCATTGTGTCTTGGTATAATTTTCTTGGTATAGTTTTTTTTTCTGCTTATTATTCTTGAGAGTCTTTGAACTCGAATTTTTGTGTTTCATCAAAGTTTCATCAAATTTGGAACACTTTCTGCTATTACTTAATATTTTTTCTAAAATGAATTTTTCCTTTATTTTGTACTCTTTTGACATATATGCTAGCCTCTTTATATTGTTTCACAAATCAATGAAACAATGTTCTTTTTTATTGCTTTTCGTTTTTGTTTTTTTTAAGACAGAGTCTCACTCTGTTACCTAGGCTGGAGCACGGTGGTGAGATCTCAGCTCACTGCAAACTCTACCTCCCTGGTTCAAGCAATTCCCCTACCTCAGCCTCCCAAGTAGCTAGGATTACAGGTGCACGCCACCACACCCGATTAATTTTTTTTTTTTGCATTTTTAGTAGAGGTGGGGTTTCACCATGTTGGTCAGGCTGGTCTCAAACCCCAAGTCCTCTGGAGGTTACTACTTCGCCCTCTCGAATCCAAGGGTTGCTGTTTTTGCAAGCATACGAAGGCTTTCCATGAGTATTCCTTTTACTTCCTTCCACTTCCTCTTGTAGTCTCCCTCTGTAATTACTTCCATGTCCATCTCAATATGCATCAAGACGTTAACGATAATATTTGAAGGTAGCTGGAGGGAAATCCAGCCCCCTTGTGGCAGTTAGCTGAAAAACGGAATTCTCATCTACTTAAGGAACATGGGAAACTGGAATCTGAGAAAAGAGATAATCATTTTATTGCACAAATGCTCCTGGTGAGAGTCACTCTAAAGTCATGGAGATAAGGATATAGGCCAGCCCAAGGACGCAGGTGCAAGAGACTCATAGGACAGAGATGAAGGTTGGTGCCAGGCTAGCAGATTATCACTAGAACACAGATGAAACATTAGGGGTACATGGTAAGACCAGTTATTCTGGAATCCCAAGGATAAAGAGGGGTCCCACTCTTCACCCCAGCATCTCCTCTGTTCTCAAGTGGATAATCATGATGAGATGGTACCAAGGGTACACAGTCAGATTGGTTTATTCCAGAACCCAAAGAATGATGGCGGATGCCCATCATGATAATAAGCAGGTACAAGGAATGCCTTCTTTTACCTTTTTCCTTTTTCTGCTCTGATCTTTTTTCACAGATGGGTAATTGCATCTCTATAATACGTGTCCCTTGGATGCATTCCCCCAAACTGGGAAACGTTTGATTCCCCCAAATCTTAAAACAAAACAAAACAAAAAACTAGTTTTCCTTTGTAATACTGTTTGGCTTAAAAATGACCTGAGAGGAAGTTACAAAAGTCAGCCTTGGAACCCAGTGCCCCTGTGCAGGAGGTCCTCAGGTTAGCCTTTTCAGTCTTTTTAAACTGAGAGCAGAATAAGGAGGAAAGGGCTAAGAAAAAGGAGAAAGCCAGGGAAAGGAGGCAGGCTCAACTACCGGCTGCTCTGCAAGACCACCAGCCCTCTTCAAGTTGCCCTAAGGACATACTTCCTGGTAACTGCCATTGACAAAGGAAGGCCACTGGAAGGCAAACGGCACCCCAATGGGATAAATGGGAAAAAGCCTTCCATGAGTTGCCCTCTCTGCCACAAGCACAGCCACTGGAAACAATACTGCCTTGAGGGACAAAGCGTCCCTGGGAAGAATCCTAACCCCTGAAGGCCTTGAGCTGAGGGGGCTCTCTGCTCCAGCTGGTTTTTAAATCAGACATCGTCATCAATAGTACAAAGCTGTGGACAATTCTGGAGGTGGCAAGTAAAATTATCAATTTCTCTTTTGAGTTTAAGAGCCGCCTACTCTATGCTAATCTCCTTCTCTGAACAAATCTCCAAATCCTGTTGGGTAATTGAGGCAAATGGCATCTCTTCCCTCCAAAAGAAATAATTCACATTCCTTTATATGACTTAAAGGGCCAGTTACCATTCTCTGATCAGTCCCTAGTATGTCTAAATACCCCACACCTCTTTGGGGCAAAAATATACTTTGCAAGACAGGTGCCTACTTAACATTTGCCCAACCTCCAAATTCATCTTTCCCTCAGATAGCTCTATCTCTTCTGATTTAGATTTAGATATCTAAATCTTTAACCAATAATATCCTGGATGGTCTTACCTCAGGGATTTAGAAATAGCCCACCCTTATTCGGGCAACTCCTAGCAAAACTCTAACTGAGCAATCTCTTAAGGGCGGATCACATCTACATAATATAGGTAACCTCCTTCTCTGCTGCCTCCTCACAGGACTTGCACAGCAACATGCAGAACAAACCTTAGCTTTCTAATGGAAGGGAAAATAACTTGTTTAATTCAAAGGTTATATAGGTAAAGAGGTATTTCTGGTAAGGAAGTTTACAAAGAAAGGAGATTTTCTCTTAGCAGGCATGACTATAGCCACAAGTTACCTGGACATGTCGGCAGCCTCAAGACTTTTTTGGAGTTGTCCTCATCACCTTATTTTGTTTTAATATTCTTCAAATTCTAATAAACTGATATGTCTCCTTTTGCCTCCAGGTCACCAAGGAGGCCTGATGGCAAAAGGAGACAAATAAGGTTATTTACAGGCCTTTTCATTGACATTTAAAAGATGACAGAGAAAGATAAAGGGAATAAAACTTATTTAAAGAAATAATAGCAGAAAACTTTCCAAATCTAGAGAAAGATATAAATATCTAGGTACAAAAAGTTAATGGGATTCTAATCAGATGAATTCTAACCAGATGATCCTTAGTGAGGGATAATGTCTTCTCAATATTCGAGTCACCCTTCGACAGAGGACCTCTAGACTGCCCATCAGTGGGACATAACTGAGGTAAAATTCTGCCCCTGTCTCCTTTGGACTTACCTGGATACCACTTTCACAACACAAAGAAATACCCTCCTGCCCTCACAGCTAACAAGAAGCCAAGATTCACAGAATCATGACCACCACCACTCTCTCAGCAGAAAGCAGTTACAGAAGACTGACCTTTATGAATTTTCCCCAAAGAACTGGAGTCTTGGACTCTTGATGCAGGAAACTTTACAGTAAGTAGTCAGGCATGAGCAGGGTAGGAGAGAGCTCTGCCAGACTGGGAATGTCAGATGATCATGAAGTGATGATCAGGTGGTTGTTCACTGTCTCACTAAAATAATTGGTCACAGCCAGCACCAGGGAAAGGCAGTCTCCCTATAGACAGAAAATCCTGAAACAGGTTATCAGCAGCCTCCAGATAAGATCTCAGGAGCTGGGCAAGTGAGCTCAAGCGTGTGCATTAACAGGTAAAATGGTGGAGGTTTAACTGGTAAATGACCTTTGCGTCAAGTGAGCATGTGTACACTCCAGTAAACACACTGCACATGCCTCCAACCCAAGCACTAGCAGGCCACTGTGTGTGCAGACATCCCACCCAAAGGGAAGATTTAGAGGAGAAAGGATGCAAGACCCTGGAAGTATGCCAGCATACAAAACCCTAAGTCGAAAGTCAAACTACACACTTCATTTTCAAGTCACCTGCGTGGCCATCTCCCAAGTGTACTTTCCTTCCTTTTGTTTCTGCTCAGAACTTTATAAACGTTTACTCTTTCTCTAAAACTTGCTTTGGTCTCTCCTTCTGCCTTATGCCCCACTGTCTAATTCTTTCTACTGAGGAGGCAAGAACTGAGGTTGCTGCGGACCCTTACAGATTTGCTGGTGGTAACTTGGATACTGCCACTGGTAACAAGTTGATTAAGCAGAAGAAAAAAACTGTAAATTTAATGAGAAGTTATTTGAAAATATACAGTCAGAGAAGAAAAAAAATAAAATATATAAAGGGAAAAAAGAAAGCTTATGAGACTTGTGTGACATCATCAAAACAAATCGATGCATCACTGGCATTTAAAAGACAATAGAGAAAGATAAATGTATAAAAAAAACTTATTTAAAGAAATAATAGCAGAAAACATTCCAAATCTGGAGAAAGATATAAATATATAGGTACAAAAAGTTAATAGGATTCTAATCACATTCAATCCAAAGCAAACTACCTCTATGACATGTTGTAATCACACTTTCAAAGATTAAAGACAAAGAGAGAATCTTGAAATCAAGAGAAAGGAGACAAATGATATATAAGAGAGTTTCAATATCCCTAGCGGCAGACTTCTCAGGAGAAGCTTTACAGCCAGGAGACAGTTGAATGATATATTTAAGGCACTGAGGAAAAAAAATTGCACACTGGCAAAGCTGTGCCCAATGAAGCTGTCCTTCAGAAATGAAGGAGCTATAAAGAAGAATAAAAGCTGGAGTTCATTAGCAATGTATAGATCATCCAGGTAGAAAATTAACAAAGAAACACTGAATTTAAATAGCAGCCTAGAAGTAATGGACCTAACAGGTATTTACAGAACACTTCTTCCTACACTTGCATGATATACATTATTTTCAACTTCTATAGAACATTCTTCAAAATACTTTACATGTAAGGCCACAAAACAAGTTTTAATACATTTAAGAAGATTGAAAATATACAGTATTTTTTCTGACTATGATGGTCTGAAAGGAAATTAAAAGTTGGGACCCCCAAACTCATTTAGCCAAAGGGAAATATCAAGCCCGGAACTGGGCCATACAAACCTGCCTCCCCATTTTGATTCCTAAATAAGATCACTACAGATGAAAGTCTACAAGCCTCCCCGATATTTTGCCCACAAGTAAATTCCTGGCAGGCTATTAAAACTTTGTCATGGCATTGTAAATTGATAGCTTATCTTACAGGTGCAGTCACCCCCTGCCCATCAGACAAAAATGCATATCTAATTGTTCCTCTACCCTACTTTGTCTGTGTTATCTTATGTAAAACGCAGATTTCCCCACTATTTATATGAAAACTGTGCTTCTCAATATCCCACCCTTTCGCCTTTAAATTTGGAGCCCTCAAAATCATCTGCAGAGAAAGGCATAGACCTGTCTCCCAGGAGCATTCTTAACTTTGGCAAATAAATCTCCTAAAATTTTACATATATATATATAATATATATATATAATTTACATATATATATAATTTACATATATATATAAATAAAATTTTATTGCACTTTACATTCTGGGGTACATGTGCAGAACATGCAGGATTGTTACATAGGTACATACACAGCAATGTGGTTTGCTGTCTCCATCTCCCTGTCACCTATATCTGGCATTTCTCCCCATGTTATCCTAAAATGATTGAGACTTGTCTTGTCATGTTCCCCAACAGACATCAGCATAAACTAGAAATGACCCACAGGAGAAATTTTGGAAACATTAAAAATACATGAAAATTAAGCAATATGCTCCTGAATAACCAACTGGTCAATAATGAAATAAAAAGAATAATTTTTAAATTTCTGTACACAAACAAAAATGAAAACACAATGTATCAAAATCTATGGGATACAGCAAAAGTAGTTATAAGAGGGAAGTTTATAGCAATAGATGCCTAGATCAAAAAACAAGGACATTCTCTAAACAACCTAACATCTTACTTCAAGAACTAGAAAGAAAGAACAAACTCAACCCAAAATTTATAGAAGGAAAAAAAATAATAAAAGAGCAAAAGTAAATAAAATAGAGACTAGCAAAACAATACAAAATACCAACAAAATGAAATGGTGTATGAAAATTAAACAAAACTGACAATCATTTAGCAAGATTAAATTTTAAAGAGAGAGAATACTCAAAAAATAAAACCAGAGATCAAAAAAGACATTATAATTGATACCCCAAAAATACAAAGGATTGTAAAAGACTATTATGAACAATAATATGTCAACAAATTGGATAACCTAGAAGAAATGGATTAATGCCTGGATATATACAACCTACCAAAATTGAATTCTTAAAAAATATGAAATCTGGCCTGAATTGTCCAATAAGTAAGGAAATTGAATCAATAATAAAAATTAAGATGTTTTACTGCTAAATTATACCAAATATTTTTTTAAACACTAATAGTAATTCTCAAATTTTTTCAAAACATTAAAGAGAATACTTCCACACTCATTTTACAAGGCCAGCATTACCCAGATAGCAAAACCCAGATGAACACAACAGAAAAAAAAAAAACTACAGGCCACTATCCCTGATGAATATACATGCATAAATCTTCAACAAAATTATTAGTAATTAAGAAGATTGAAATTATATAGCATCTTTTTGGAAGATACTATATAACTGGAACTATACAGTATTTAACCAAAGAGGTGAAAGAGCTCTACTTTAAAATCTATAAAACATGGATGAAAGAAGTTAAAGAAGATATAAATAGAAAGATATCCCATGTTCAGCAATTATAAGAATAAATATTAAAATGTCTATACTACTCAAAATAATCTAAAGATTTAATACAATTTCTACAAAAATACCAATGGCATTATTCACAGAAATATGTATTTTTTAACTTTTATGAAAACACAAAATGCCCTGAATAGTCAAAGCAGTTTTGAGCAAAATGAACCAAGGTAGAAACATGACATTACCTAAATTTAAAACACACTACATGGTATAAAAGGAATTTCAGGAGATATAAAAATAAAATATACTACAAAGCTATACCCAAAAATAACATTAAACTGGCATAAAAACAGACACATAAACCAATGGAATAGAATAGAGAGCCCAGAGATCAATGCATGCATTTACAGCTAACTAATTTTTGACAAAGTTGACAAGAACACATAATGGGGAAAAGAGGTCTCTTTGATAAGTAGTGTTGAAACAACTGCGTACCCACATGCAAAAGAATAAAACTAGACCTTGACCTCTCACCATACACAAAGTCAACTCAAAGTGAGGTAAACACTTAAATGTAAGATCTGAAATTATGAAACTGCTGGAGGAAGACATAGGGGAGAAGCTCCGTGACATTGGTTTGGAACCATCAAGAAACAATACCATTTCTAGTAGCTATGAAAAAAAAAGAATACTTTGGAATAAATTTAAAGAGGTGAAAAACCTCTGCATTAAAAACTATAAAATATTAATAAAAATGTTAAAGAAGACACTAATAAATCAAAAGATATCCCATGTTCAGTGATTTATTTTTACATTCAACATCCAAAAATCTTATCCAATTTTTTTTATTGGATATGACCTCAAAAGCATACTCAACACAAACAAAAATATATAAATTGAATTACATCAGATGAAAAAGGTTCTTCAACAAAAGAAATAATCAACATAGTGGAAAAAAAACAACCTACAGAATGATAGAAAATATTTACAAACAATATATCTGATAAGCGGGTTATATCCAAAATTTATAAGGAATTCAAATGACTGAATAGCAATAAAACAACCCAATTTAAAAATAGGTGAAAGACCCAAAAGGGTATTTTTCAATAGATGTATAAATAAAATGGCCATTAGGTGTATTAAAAAAAAAGTTCAACATGACTAATCATCTGGAAAATGCAAATTAAAAACCACGATGTGACATTACATCACTCCAGTTTGAATGGCTGTTATCAAAAAGGCAAAAGATAAATGTCAGTGAGCATGGGGACAAAAGGGATACTTACACACCATTGATGGGAATGTAAATTAGTACAACTATGATGAAAAACAATGGGGAGGTTCTTCAAAATGCTAAAAATAGAACTACTATATATGATCCGACCACTGCTCCTGAATACATACACAAGGAAAATGAAATCAATATGTCAGAGATTTCTGCACTCCCATACTTACTGCAGGATTATTCACAGCAGCCAAGATATGGAATCAGCCTATTTGACAATCAACAGATGAATGAATAAAGAAAATGTGGTACAAATACACAATGGAATAATATTTAGCCACGGAAAAAGGAAAAAACCTACCTGCCACGTGTTACAACATGGATAGACCTGGAAGACATTATGTTAAATGAAATGATCTAGACACAGAAAGACACGTACCCCATCATCTCATTCATATGTGGAATTAAAAAAGTTGGCCTCATAAAAGTAGAGAATAGAATGGTGATTATCAGTGGCTAGGTAGTTGGGTAGAGAGGGGAGAAAATGTTGGTCAAAGGATATATAATTACAATTAGAATAATTTTAAAAGATCTATGTTTATATCACTGTGTCTATAGAAAAAATTAAAGACAGTTGATGGTACATGTTCTCACCACAAAAAAAAAGGATAACTATATGAAGTAATACATGTGTCAATTAGCTAGATTTAACCACACCACAATGTGGTGAGTAGTTAAATCTAGCTAATTGACACATGTGTTACTTCATATAGTTATACTGTCGGCCCTCTGGCTCCTTGAATTTTATATCTGTGCATTTAAGCAAGTGGATGGAAATATTTAGAAAACAAACATGGATGGATGGGCCTGTACTAAACAGGTATAGCCATTTTTTGTCATTATTTTCCAAAGAATACTGTATACTAACTACTTACAAAGCATTTACATGGTATTAGGTACTATAATTAATCAAGTGATGATTTACAGTATATGAGAGGATGTGAATGGGTTATATGCAAATACTATGTCTTTTTTTATATGCATGAATTTTGGTATCTGTAAGAGATCCTGAAACCAATTCCCCATGGACACCAAGATACAACTGTATACGTCCAAGTATCATGCCATACACAATAAATACATATTATTTTATACTGTCATTTTTTTCTAAAGTTAAGCACATTTTTAAAAGAAACATGGGGATAATGAAGAAAAGGGAATATTTGAATTTTACAGTGCCAGAAACTAGTTCATGTAAATTCTTCAAATAATCAGACATTTAAAATTATACAAGGAGAACTCAGTTTCCAAAGCAGCCTGGTCAAAAGAATTTTTATGCTAAAATACATATACATATATTATATATGTATTCAATAATATTATAGAATTTCACAGCTCATATATAAAGAAAATTGAAAGTTTTCCCAATCTGACTACATCTCAAAAATGTAAATGACATTTTCAATAACACATTATGATGCTGAAGTATTCTTTCCTAAAATATAATTTATTAATGAAAACTAAATATCACTAGAAAAAGATTAAATTGACTTTCTATTCTGACATCTGAATTTTTTTTCTTTTTCTCTTTTCTTTTTTTTTTTTTTGAGACAGAGTCTTATTCTGTCACCCAGGCTGGAGTGCAGTGGTGCGATCTTGGTTCACTGCAGCCTTTGCCTCTCAGGTTCCAGCGATTCTCCTACCTCAGCCTCCTGGGTAGCTGGAATTAGAAAGTGCATGCCACCATGCCTGGCTAATTTTTGTACTTTTAGTAGAGATGGGGTTTCACTATGTTGGCCAGGCTGGTCTCGAACTCCTGACCTCAGGTGATCAGCATGCCTCTGCCTCCCAAAGTGCTGGGATTACAGGCATGAGCCACTGCTCCTGGCCGACATCTGAATTTTTTAACAGTTTTATTGAGATATAATTTGCACATTATATGATTCACTCAATTAAAATATACAAGCTGATGGCTTTTAGTATGATCACAGAGGTGTGCAACCATCACCACAATTAATTTTAAAGCTTTTCTATCATTCAATAAAGAAATTTCAGAACCGTTAGTCATCATTCACCAGTTCTCTCTCTACCTTTCCTATCTTCTCTTTGGCTCCACCCCCCCGCCCCCACCAGACACTCCAGCCTCAGGTAATCACTTGTCTAGTTTCTGTTTCTATTCATATCAGAAATTGATATTACATAATGGCAAAAATAATCATAGAAAACTATAGATTTACATTAAAAATTTCAGAAATAAAATACTGTATTTTTATTCTGGATTTTAGCATGATTATGGTATGTATTGTGATTTTTTTATTACAAATAAATGTTTAGTTTATTAATTTTATATTGTTTTCCTTAAAGAAGTGTTTGTCAATATCATTTATCTCATTCTATATATTCTTCAATTTATATAGAAGAATATCTATATAATTGAGATAATTTTTATCTCATTCTGTGTACATTTTAAAACATAGAATGAGATAAATCTCATTAAGTTAAGCAGACTTTCAATGTGTAAATAAAAATATAATTCATAATACAAATGAGAATACTTAGCAAGATTATCACAATTTTTTAGTTCAACAGTAGTGTAATTAATATGTGGTGAAAAACATTCAATATGTTGATCAAATTAACCAAAATTTTATGCATATGCTGTTATTTCTCATACATTTTTAGAATAAGCAATAATTGGTATAAAATTTTCCAGAAAGAAATATATCCATATATATCAAAAGCCTTAACATATTCCTACTCTTCAGTCCAGTAATTGTACTTCTGTGAATATTTCCTGTCTTAGATAAATACCACATTACTCAATCACTTTAGGATTACAATAACCAAGGAGGCCATAATCATAAATACCCAACACAGTAAATTTGGGAATTCTATTTTTTAGAATATTAGATGAAAAATTTAAATTTGAAAGAATGCCTACCAGCTTGTAAAACTTCTCATTTTATCAAGTTAAATGATAACATCAAGACTTGAAGGGTATGATCGTAACAATTTATAAGCCAAAATTCATACCTTAAAAATGAAATATACATATATAAATGTTAATAGCGCTTGTCTTTGGTTAATTATATCCTTGCTTCATTTTCCTCCTTCCTCTTGTCTTCCTGGTCCCTTTCCTCCTATTCTTTCCTTTCTCTTTCTTTTTCATATTTCTCTTCTCTCCCTCCTTCCTCTCTATCATTTGTTCTGTTGTTCAGAATTTTTGAAATTTCCTGTAGTAAAATAGCATTGTATTATTCACTTTAGTTCTTGGTATTTTAAAGCCTGGGACATACTGTCTAATGAGGATGAATGCACCAATCACAGAAAACCGCAGCAATGCTCTCAGTAATATGGAAAAACATGGTAGACTAGAGCTTTCAACCCACCTCTACTTCGAATTAGTTGTGTCACTTTGGACAAGTTATTTAAACGCAGAGATTTCTATTTTATTCTCTGCAAGATGGAGCTATAAAACGTTGTGTTTTTTAAAGCTCAAATCATATAATGCATAAAAAATTAAAGAAAAAAATGTAAATTTCTGGACTTTTATTACTTGTGTCTTGATAAAACCCTTCTTTGAAAAAGCAATTTATTAGAATACACTGAAGAACAAAAAAGACAAGGTATAAACACAGGATATTTGTAAGATATGTTTTGAAATAAAGAGGATGTCTCTCAGGTGAAAGTTGCCAGATAAGGGGACAACCTTTTCCAAGGGAAATCAAGTTTAATAGACACATTCTCCTTGCTAACCACAAAGAACATCTTGTGAAAGAGGCAGAGAGAAAGCTACACCCCCCTGGTGTCCCCATCACATGTTTGGTATCCCCAGCTGAGGCCACCGCTAACCCTCATGCCTGAGATTATCACCAAGCACCACGAAATGGGGTGCATGGAACATAGTGCTGAGGGTAAGAATTTTATTCCATCTTTGGCATCCAGTTTCTAGTCACTTGACACTTCCCCAAAATCGTCAGCAGAGCATCTGCTCTGTGACAGCATGGGCAGCTTGACATTTCTTCTGAGGAATGAACTATCAGGCTCTTGGAAGGCATGACAGAGCCCAGCAGGAAGCCTCACAGTTTTGGGCCCCCTTCACAAACCGCATCCCAAACGTCACGGATACTGTTACTTTTATATATTTTTCTCTTTATAATTAACTGAAGGGGTAAACCACAGGCTGTTTCTGATGCCAAATCTGTTCAAGGCATGGTTCTTCGGATTCCACATTTAACACAAGCAAAAGATGAGTGAAAACTTTCTTTATGAAGTTCGTATATTTGGTGCAGACTTCAAGAGTGGACATGGTCCATACAGAGTTGATCATCTGTTTTAATAACATTTTTCACTACTAACAAAGGTTTAAATGCACCTGGAAAACCTTTGAAACCATGCACCCATGTAGTATAATGAAAAATAAATCTGCCTTTGATTTCAGATTTCCAGGATTCACTGAAAAGTTAACCAGTGCCACCAGGTTTTTACGTATTTTTTAATCAGCACTTACAGATTTATAGCATTCTTTTCTTAATGATTGCTACATATTTCATTGCATGAAAATAAGTTTTTAAAAAAATTCTATATTGCTCAGTAAACGTTATATCTATACTGTACTGATAAAGCTGCTGCAGTTAATATCCTCAAACATCCACAGAAAGGCAGTTAAATTTGGTTAACAGGCTGGAGTCTGAAGTCAGACTATACAGGAACAAATTTCAGCCTTAAAATAAAAAAACTAGTTTTAATCTTGGTCGAGTTACTTTACCTGTATTTGTTGTATTTATGTCACAAATGAAATGGGCTAATAAAAGGGCTGGCTTCATAGGGTTTGTGGAGGATAAATTGAGTTTATGGTCATATACACATGCAGAATAGCTAGGTCAATATAGATAGGGTTTATGAAAGGTATCACGTATTTCCATTCCTATCAATAGAATATAAGAGTTGGTTTTCATTCACCCTCAGTAATAGATTATGCTAACATGTAAATAATCTTTGCTATTCTGATAGAATGAAAATTGCATCTTCTTGTTTTAAATTGTATTAATTATGAGAAAGATAAATATATGTTTATACACCATTTTCATTGATTCCCCAGTGAACTTTCTACATCTGTTGCTCTTTACAAATTTTTCTTTGTATTGCTCATAATTTTCATGCTGCTTCCTAGAGGTGTTCTATAGTGTAATAAACTTAACTTGTGGTCAATAACATACAGCACAGGGAAAGTGTATTTTCCTCAGATAGTTGATTCCATGTGAACTTTTGTTGACATATTTATATCAGGCTAAGACTTTTAAATATTATCTATTTACTATATCAAACTTGCTGATATTTTTATGACTTTTGGGTTTTTTCATCTTTAATAAGGCCTTTTACTCACCTGTAGTAGAATGGAACAGAGGGCCTAAGGGGAAAATCACCCATATGAACATTCTATTTGTTTTTAGAGCTGCTTCTAAAGATCAGTGGAAAAAGAAATCTTTTTCCAGAGAGATGATTGGATCTCCATATGAAAAAAAAGGGATGTTTAGCCACTTTGTCACAGCACTCACAAAATCAAATCCTGCCAGATTAAATATTTATGTGTTAAAGTCAAATGTTTCAAAAGATTATAAAGGATAATATCCTCATGATATTTGGGTAGGAAAAAAAATTAAGGGAAACTGAAAACCAATAACCATCAAAGAAAGACTGACACATTTTACCACCAAAAACAAAAACTTATCTTCATTGAAAGATAGAATTGAAAACAAAAAATCAAGCCACTGAGTAGGAGATGATAATTAGTACTCATATAACCAAAAAAGTTTTATATTCAGATTATACAAAAATGGCTTTATATCAACAAAAGCAAAACTACTCAAATGTAGGTGAGAAGTTTTAACAGGAACTCTCCAAAAGAAGATATCCAAATGGCTAATAAGAAAATGTGTGAAGACTCATTAGTAATCAAAGAAATGCAAATTAAATCAAAATAAAATGTCACTGCATATCTACCACAAAAGACTGACAATACCAAATGTGGTGAGAATGTGGAACACATTGCTGGTGGAAATGTACCACATTGACAAACTGGCATTATCAAGCGAAAAATGATGGTAGCTTGAACCACAGTGGGCAGTGGGGGTGGCAAAAGGCAGTCAAATTCTGCATGCATTTTGAGAGGACAGGCAATAGTTTTGCTGTTGGAATACATGGGGTGAGGGAGTGAAACAGCAGAGTCAAGAATAATTCCATTCTATCTGGTCTGAATGAACAGATAGATGACACTGTCATCAATTTGTGCAGGAAAGGCTGTAGAAAAACCTTATTTTTCATGCAGGAGAGGATGGTTCAGTAGTTCAGTTTTTTGTCATGTTAATTTGAAATGACGCTTTAAATCCAAGTGATGTCAAGTAGGCAGGCATTTATATGAGTCTGGAATTCAGAGAAAAGGTCTAGGCTGGGAAAATATCCTTGGAAGTCCTCAGTGAAGAGAAAGTATTCAAATTATGTAACTGGAAGGCAACGAACACAGATGATGAAGAGGGTATATCAAAAGACTGATCACTGACATCAGGATGTTTGCAGAAGAACCTTCCAAGGAGGTTAAGGAGTGGCAGGGAGTTAGGAGGCAAAGCAGGAGATTGTGGTGACCTGAAAACCAAGTAGAAAAAAAATGTTTTCATAAGAACACAGCGATTAACTGTTACATGCTGTTGATAGGCTGGGCAAGCTGAGGCATGAGAATTGATTATTGGATTCAACCAGGTGGAAGTCATTGGTAACCCTGAAATAAGCATTTTTAGGAGCCTGGTAGGGATGAAATTCTGAATGAAGTAAGTTCAGCATAGGCCAAGAGTGGACAAATCAGTAGTAGGGAATACAGACAACACTATAGAAGAGTTTTGTTCTAAGGGAAAGGAAAGCAAAGAGCAATAGCAAGAGAGGGAAGTAGGGTAGAGAGACCAAATTATGTGTGCTCTCATAGTAGAGCTCTAGTAGAGAAATAAACATTAATGATACCAAAAGATGGCAGATATAATTATTGCCACAACATGCTATACTGGGGAAGAGGAGATGAAATCTCATGTGCAAACTGACAAACCTTTGTTAGGACAGAAGTAACACATTGATGATAACAGGAGGGAGGAAAGTCACTGGGGCCACTGCTGTAGATAGGTGTCAGATGTAATGATAGAAGTTCATGAAATGTCTTTTCTAATCAGTTCTATTTTGTCAGTAAAGTAAAAAGGCCACCCCTGAACATAGAAAAAGAGGAGAGGGGTACTGCGATTTTAGGAGTGAGAAAATGATATGAAATAAGCTTCCAGAAGAATGGGGGAGTGAATGGGCATGGGAGTTGTTACAAGAGTGCCAGAAAGCTTTCAAATACTAATTTGCATAGATTTTTACATAAGTATTCTATAATGTAACTTTAAAAATCAGAAAACAGTACCTTTTTCATACTAATATAATTTATTATGTTGTGAAAAATCCTTGATGATGCAAATAAATATGGTCATTGTCTTTAGCGTGCTTATAAAACTCTGCTTCCTCTAAGATGGTTTCCTTGGAAAGCTAAATAATTATTTTCATTATATCATTATTGATAAAAGTAGATTTGATTCATCCTTTAGATATCCATTCATAACATACGTATACAACTATACAAAAAATGTCATCTTATATATATATTTCATTTTAAAGAAAATTATATTCATGTTGTTTCAAACTATATTTCCAATGCTTATTTTCTATCTGTTCTCTGGATGTCAGTGGCAAAGAGGGCAAGAAGACTGCCTTCAGCACCATTCAGTCTTCAGGTCTTTATGGTGAGGGCACTTGCTAAGGTACCAAAAAGCCTATGTTGAATATGTTGATAAATTAATAAAATTAAGACAGTAAATCGGGATATACTGTATGAATAAATACCTGAGGAGGGAAAAGAATCCTATATGTATTCCATTTCTATATCCTACACTGCTTTGTCAAAAGTGAAGACTTAATAAAATTTGGATAGATTTGATTAACCTATTCAAAATATTTTGACTATAAGATATATGTAGCATTAGAGTATCACAGGAATACAATATAATGAAACTCACAGATAATTTTACTAGACATTATTTAAGAGATTAAGAAAAGTTTTTAGCTCATTGAATTTCAGTCTTCAGCAAATAAAGAAAATGTCATTAATTATTAATAAAAGCCTTTTCATTTATTAATCTGTGAATTGTATGTGCAGTGATGAATCATTTGTTAATAACAAAATGTGAATATAAAAGATAACACACCCAACCATCAAGTTTGCTGAACAAAGCAAAGTTCTTACCTCTTCTGGGAATACATTTCTTTATGAAAAATGAGTATGTTGAGGATGGAAAAATTGGACATGGATGAGAAAGCTGTGACACTGACACATATTCTTCTATAAATACTGAGATTTATTATGTGCATCATTCAATAAATATCTGTTAAAAATTGAGTTAAAGAATCTCATATCAGTGATCAACAGAACATAATGTGAGAAACATGATAAATTAAATGATTGATTGTTCATATTTTCATGGCTCACACATCTACTGATACTGAAAAAAAGTGGTTTATTATTTAGGATCATTAATTACAAACTTCAGAACCATTTAGGCATAAAAAAAACAACTTGCAAGTTAATCTTCTGCTGTCAGTTTTTGAATAAATTACTAAAGAAAACTAGTAAACTGGTTAGCTGTGGAATTAAATTTCAAGTTACTCATATTGACTTTAATGTGAGAGTTTACTTATTCATTTAACAAATATAAGCTGTTATAGTAAATTCTCTATTAAATATAAGCAGGTGTATTATTTTAAAATTAAAAACATCTTAATATGTATGATTTTTGTTGAATTAAAGTAGATATATTTTGTATTATCAAAAATCAGACTGCAATATAATTGTAATTGGTTAAGAGCTATTTAAAAATTTGCTAACATAACTAATTCTATCCTGATTACTTAGTAAGTAAAGATTTTGCAAATATAATTTACTTTGTCTTGGTGCTAATCTAGTTAATATTTTGAAGTAAACATACAGTTATCTGTAGATGGTACCTCTCCCTGATAGGGTGAAAAGACAGATGGTAAGTATATTAAAATAATTTTCTCTGTAAACAAGGATGGTTTTAGCAGGTTATTGCTACTCACTAATTATGACTAGAATCTCTTTAAAGAATTACTTTTGATAGCAACCTCACATCACCTGACTGTCATGGGATGTGGAAGTTAGGGGTCATTCACCTTCTTTTTAGTCTATTTTCTGTAAGTGGTGATTTGTAAGGGTAGATTATATTTCCAAGATCTCCCTAGGCTTTCATTTAAGTAGAATGTTTAAAATTATTCAGCTATATATTTAATATGCCCACCGCTACACTCAGCACTTTTAAAAGGATATTGTCTTGCTCACAATTTGTTGTACCATTTTACATATTTTTGAATGCCTGCTCTACATTGAGCAGTCATGTATTTCTGTTTGAATTAGCTCTTGATTTTAGGTCTTGCCTGTAAGTCTATAGAATCAGTAGCACAGTTTCACGAGTATATCATAGAGCCTACTCTATTTTCCCATAATATCATCACTTTGTTGATTAAGTAGAGTTTAACATATTGCTCCAACATAGGCAGAGATGCTCTACAAAGACCACTTGACCTTTCTGTTACTTCTTGCTATTGGCAATTCCCCCAAAATGAACTTATTTCCGAGAACCGCTATATCACCCTGACCCTCATAAGAAAGAGCCTGTGCTCTGTGCACAGTCAAAAGCAATGAAATGCATGTGGGCTCTGTGGTTAGCCTGTGTCTCTAAGTAAGAGAGTAATGGGGGCTGACTACCTGAATTCAGGTCCTCTCTCAAACTTACCAATATGAGAACTTAATCCACCTCTATATGGGAATAGTAAAGAGCAAGATTTAGTATAATAATGATGCTTTAAACCACATAAGAAAACACTAGTTTGAGAGGAATTATTCTCCCTCAAGTATTTCATGTCTTCCATCTCTTAATTCACCGGGTTTGGCCATTAAGCTTATGGGCAACAAAAGACGTGGTTACTCTGAAGGAAACTGCCATTTACGCTCTTCTCTCATGAAGCCACTTGCCCAGTAATAAAACTATCCCCCTTGATTATCTAAAACACTACTGGAGAATACAGATCTTGCCCCTACAAACTAAAATGGATTAGAACAGTACATGAATCACATCTACTATAGATCCATACTGTATCCAAGGCTGGGATTGTTCCTGCCTATTTCCCATTCCAAAATATTTTAAGACACTTTCCAAAGCAGTCTATCAGAGGTTCTGTAATGAAATCAAATGGCAACATCAAGATTGATGCAAATGCCAATAAAGATACAGCTCCATTTAAATACAAATTGCTATTATCAGATTTTCTAAAATAAAATTATGTACAAAGCCTGAGAAA
Organism: Cacajao melanocephalus; assembly: GCA_963573385.1. Taxonomy (NCBI): domain Eukaryota; kingdom Metazoa; phylum Chordata; class Mammalia; order Primates; family Pitheciidae; genus Cacajao; species Cacajao melanocephalus. Next base: position 38,039 of record CAUYLG010025486.1, read on the forward strand.
ATTAACAAAAATATTTAATTTTCAAGTAAATCTTAGAAAATGTTAACTCTGTTATCATTTCTTACATTGTTATATTTAATCCTGAAAATATGAAGTTAGGCATTTTGGTGTTCCTTTAAAGGGAGAAAAGACAAAGGAGGAAGAAGAAATAGGAGGGAATAAGGAAAGCAGAAGGAAGAGGAGGAGGAGGAGGAAACATAGGGAGAAGAAGAGAAGAATAACAGAGAAAGAAAAGGAAGATGAGCATGTTCCTATCTCATTCTCCAGAATAGTTATGTAATCATACTGACTGAGGATGCAGCGTCAAAATTTACTATTTTCAGTTGCCCACACTCTGGCCCTAGCAAAGTTCCAGAATGGGAATAATGGGCCACCCTATCATCGGTCCTGAGATTCCTCAAAGCATCCAAGTGCCTAATTTTCTATTATCAAGTTTTCTTTTTCCACTCTGTGTCCAACACATTTCTACTGGTGCTGCTTTCTCCTGACAGTGGGGTGTTTATATTGATGACAGGCAATTCTACTGGCAAAATACATTGATTCATAATTTGGACAACTTCAGTTATTTGCTCTCCAAATAGTGCTTGACCTCATTCAGTCATATTTGGGTGTCTTCAATTTCCTGATGTCCCTAAAACATCTATCAACCTAATTCTGCCTGTTCTTCCAACTTGGATGTTGCCCTCCCACTATTCCTTAGGGCTCCTCTTGATTTATAAATGTGTCATTGTTTAGATGGTTGAGAAAACGGCTATGCTTAATTTTCTCTGCTGAATGCTCTTTTATGTTTTTCTTTATAATATATGTCTTAGACTCTACTGGGGTCCTCCATAGTAAGAAATGTGTTGCTTTCATTTCTATTTCTGTCAAAATATTTCTGCCTTGTTATCCTGAGCAATGTAATTTCATCTAAGAGTTATTCCTCTCTCAATCCAAAATGTAGCTCCAGCCTGGGTACAACTTGTTGAGATCTGACAGTCTCACCCTAGTTCATATCATTTATCTTTTATCTTGCCTCAGACTTGTAATTTCATAAAATTACCATAGCGTATTTCCTGATAAAACACTTAATACCTGTGTTTCTGCTCACAATGATCGATTTACCTTGAAACTCACTCAACAATAATTGGAGGATTTTACACTGTTACTCCTAGCCTTTTCCTATTGCATATGTTAAAAAAGTCTATAGAATCTGTTGTTATAATTATCACAATATTCAAGAAGGTAGTTTTCCACTAGCACTTAATGTGTACATTATCTGTCGCTCTGAAATGGCATTTTAAAATAATTTTCAGATTCTTAGATCTATCCAGGAAAATTATTTCAGCTTGATCTCAGTCATCATTATTGTATTCTTCTGTTAGGTTTTCTTAAGCCCTGATCACTTTTGCCGGCCCTGTTATGAAGAAAAAAATTTTCCCCTTGTTCAGCTAAAACCTTAAAAGTAGTAAAATTTTGGTATATAGTGTCCTAAGTACATTTTTATATCACTTTCATTTGAATCATGGCCTTTAAAACCTTGATTGTGTTTGAAATATATGTTTATATAATTTCTATATGTATATGTTTATATATTTACATATGTGCATATTTATATAAATTATATATACATTTATATATGAAAGAGAATATATACATAGAGAATATATGTATTATATATGCATATTATATACATGTATATATGTATATATACTTATATACATTTATATACATTAGAGAACATATATATATATTTTTTTCTTCTAACTTATTTTTCTAAATTGTCCTCAGTCATTTTGGAAGAACTTTTCTTAAAACGCCATCTTATATTCATCTAAAGCATCTTTCAATTTCTCTGCCACTTTCCTATGCCCTGAGACTGTCCCTGTATCAGGCTAATAGTCCCAAGATTAACTCACCCCAGGTGTAAACTTTCTTGAAGAATGACATTTGAAGAGGTGGTTTAAATATCTATGATCTGCTCTCTTCTACCTCTATCCAAGTGAAGGCTATATATCTAAACCTCGTAGGAGACTTCATTCTTCTTTTATTCAATTAATAAAATTTATCAAATTACTGTGACTAGGACTGCTATTTGGATCTCCAATATTCACAAGCATAATCAACTGATAAGGAATATAACCTTAGGGCTATGTTAATATAAAAATCAAAACAAAACATGTAATTTCCTAATTGATCTTGCCTCAGCCCTGGTGAAGGATGGTAGCTACAATCTCAAAGCTTTATAAAAAACCTCTTAAGTACACAGAATTTATTCTAAACAAATATGAAAGAAAGCCATGAAGATAAGATACCATGTGCCCCGGATTCTTCAGTATTCATCCATTTGTAACATTATTCTTCACAATTCTTCTTCTCAAAGTTTACTACTCTCATGTGAGGACATGAGAACACATTACTAAAACTGCCAGCCTTCCTACTGGAGGGAGCAGGGTCTATTCCTATAAATCTAGTGACACTGATTAGAGTAACTGCCAACTTCCAAGAGAAAGAAGAGACAAAGGAGGTGGACCTTACATGCTGGTTATCATTTATCAAAACTCACTTACAAGGTCAGTTCTCCTTCCCCTCATGGGAGGAAGTGGCAGAGGGTAAGTGAATGACCAGGAGTGTTATGCTAGTGAGGATTCTGCTATACAGATGGAAATAACAGGATGGGCCCAGGAACAGGGGTTAGGAAACTGCTCTGCTTTAAAAACCTGTAAACAAACTTACTTATGTTCTTCAAGAAAAGGCTTTTGGCCAATGGAAGGAATTTTCACCTTAAGCTCTATTGTGTCTTTAAACTCCTTGTATCAAAGAAAATGCATTTGGGACTTCTACTAACAAAAATATTAAAGAAAATTCAATCATAATGAGAGAACCTGTGGCCATCGGATCCTGCTGTCTTGTTAGTGTGACCCAGAGCAAGGTCTTCTTACCTGTGTGGATTCTATTCTGAATTTTTATGATCCATTAAGAGAGAAACCTTCATTTTACCTGCTGGAGCCAGCTAGGGATCTCTGCTGCTCTGGGAGCTGTCCATAGTGGTAAATATAGATACAAACTTTCTTTAATCTACGCTATACTGCTCATTGTTGGATAATGTCTTTATTTGTAAGCAAGCAAGCAAAAAAGCAACTACACTGAACATATGGACATTTTGTTTTTTCTTTTGTTTCTGGGTAGGAAGTATGGTATGAGATTTATATAAGCTGAACTTAATAGCAACTTCCTTTATTTTGACTAGCTAGTATGTTATGTTATTTCTCAGATTCCAACAGCTCCTACTGAGTTTCCAGAAATAAAAGGTAGGGGCCAAAAGAAAGATCATTACAGAAAGATTATCTCTCTTATGGTTAAGAACTAGAATAGCAGCTCATCACACTGTAGGGATAGGGTGGTCTTAATTGTAAATGTATAGTAGGTCTAATATATTATGGAAAAGAAAGCTGGCATTTTGTTTTCATCTGAGAAATTATTAATGGAAGAAATACATTGGCAGGGTCTGTGTGATTGTCATCACGATGTAGGAAGCTTAGTGTCAGTGCCTTGAGAGTCATTACCAGTTGGTTTTGGTGTCTGAGATTTTCCACAATGTGTGCCTTAGACATAAATACTAGATGTGGGGATTATCATTTCAGTATCTACACCCAAGAACTGATCTCTAGACCACATTTAGAAAGGTAAAATTTGTGGTCTTGGAGATAGTAACTTTGAGACATTATCTTCCTAGATAAGTTCATGTGTTTTTTTATAACTTCAGAAAATTTTGATATATTTAGGGGGTACAAGTGAAGTTTTTTCTTTTTTTTCCCTCAAGACAGAGTCTTGCTCTGTCACCCAGGCTGAAGTACAGTGGCGTGATCTTGACTCATTGCAACTTCCGCCTCCCAGATTCAAGTGATTCTCCTGCCTTAGCCTCCTGAGTAGCTGGAATTATAGGTGTGAGCCACCACACCTGGATATATATACATATTTTATATTTTTAGTAGAGATGGGGTTTCACCATGTTGGCCAGTTTGGTTTTGAACGCCTGACCTCAGGTAATCCACCCACCTCGGTCTCCCAAATTGCTGGGATTACCGGTATGAGCTACCACGCTCAGCCCAAGTGCAGATTTCTTACATGCATATATTGTATAGTGATGAAGTCTTGGTTTCTAGTGTACACATCACTCAAACAGCAAATAGTATAGCCAATGGATTATGTTTCAACTCCCTTTCAAGTCTCTTCCCACCTCCCAGCTCTTGGAGTCTCCAATCTCTATTAGTCTACTTTATATGTCCATGTGTAACCAGTGTTTAGTTCCTACTTATAAGAGAGAACACGATGTATTTGACTTTCTGTTTCTGAGTTATTTCACTTAGGGTAATGGTCTCTAGTTCAATTCATATTGCTGCAAAAACATTATTTCATTTTTTATGGCTGTGTAGTATTCCATAGTACATATGACACACTTTCTTTATCCAATCCTCTATTAATGGATGCTTATGCTGCTCCTGTATCTCTGCTATTATAAATAGCAGTGTGATAACCATACTCGTGCAGGTATATTTTTGATATATTTTTTTTTCCTTTGAGTATATACCCAGTAGTGGGATTGAGGGATAGAATGATTCTAATTTTTGGTCTTTGAGAAATCTTCAAACTGTTTTCCACAAAGGTTGTACTAATTTACATTCCCACTAACTCTGGATAAGCATTCCCTTTTCTTTGCATCTTTGCCAACATCTTCTTGTTTGTTGTTGTTGTCTTTTTTTAATAATAGCTATTCTGACTGGTGGAAGATGGTATCTCATTGTGCTTTTAATTTTCATCTTTCTGATGATTAATGATGTTGAGCATTTTTTCATGTTTGTTGGTTGCTGTTATGTGTCCACTTTTGAAAAATACCTGTTTACTTTCTTTGCCCATGTTTTAGTGGGATTATTTGCTTTTTTCTTGCTGAACTGTTTGGGTTCCTTGTAGATTCTGGATATTATTTCTTTGTGGGATGCATAGTTTGCAAATAAACTTTTTCAACTCTGTGAGTTGTCTGTTTATTCTGTTGATTATTTCTTCTTTTGTGGAGAATATTTTATTTTAATTAGGTCCCATTTGTCTCCTTTTTCTTGTTGTTGCCTTAGCTTTTGAGGACTTGGTTGTAAATTGTTTGCCTAGGCCAACGTCAAGAAGAGTTTTTCCTAGATTTTCTCCTAGAATTTATGTACTTTCAGGTTTTATGTTTAGGTCTTTAATCAATTCTGAGCTAATCTTTTTGTATGGTGAGATGTATGGGCTCAGACTCATTCTTAATATGGCTATACAATTTTTCCGGCACCAACTTTTAATAGGGTGTGCTTTTCCTGAGTGTATATGCTTGTTGACTTTGTCAAAGATTACTTGGTTGTAGGTATGTGACTTTTATTCTGTGTTTACTCTGTTTCACTGATCTATGTATCTATTTTTATAACATGCTGTTTTAGTTACTACAGCCTTGTAATATAATTTGAAGTCAGGTAATGTGATGTATCCAGCTTTGTTCTTTGTATTTAGGGTTGATTTGGATATTTGGCCTCTTTTGTGATTCCATATAAATTCATTAATTTTTAAAATAATTCTGTGAAAAATGACAACAGTAATTTGAAGGGATTGTGTTGAATCTGTGAATTGCTTTGCGATGTATGGTATTTTTAACCATATGTGTACATGATGGTACATGAGCATGGGATGTTCTCTCATTTGTTTGTGTCATCTATGATTTATTTCATCAGTGTTTTGTAGTTCCCCGTATAAAGGTCTTTGACCTCCTTTGTTAAATATATTCCTAGGTATTTTTTTTTTTGTAGCTACTCTAAATGGCATTACTATCTTGGTTTGATCCTTAAGTGGATAAGTATTGGTATATAGAAATTCCACTGACTTCTGTATGTTAATATTTTATCCTGAAACTTTACTGAGTTATCAAATCTAAGAGTTTTTTGGTAGAGTCTTTAAAAGGTTTTCTAGATATAAGATCATATCCTCAAATAACAGGGATACTTTGACTTCCTCTTTTCCAATTTGGATGCCTTTTATTTTCTTGCTCTTGCCTGATTGTTGGTGAAGATTTCTGGTAGTATGTGGAATAAGCATGGTGAAAGTGAGCATGCTTGTCTTGTTCCAGTTCTTAGAGGGATTGATTTCAACTTTTTTCCATTAAGCTATGGGTTTGTGGTACATTGTCTTTATTATGTTGAGGTTTGTATTTTCTATGCCTAATTGTTTTAAGGGATTTTAATCATAAAGGGATGCTGAGTTTTACTGAATGCTTTTTCTATGTTTATTGAGATAATCATATGGTTTTTGTCCTCAATTCTATTTATGTGATGTATCACATTTCTTAACTCAAATATGTTGAATAATTCTTGCATCCCTGGAAAAAATTCCACCTCAGCATGGCATATTATCTTCTTGATGTGCTGTTGGATTTATTAGTATTTTGTTGAGGATTTTTGTGTCTATGTTCATCAGGAATATTGGTCTGCAGTTTCCATTTTTGTTGTATCTTTATCTGGTTTTGATATCAGCTTGCACTGGTCTTATAAAATAAGAAGAATTTCCTCCCCTTGAATTTTGAGATAGTTTCAGGAGAATTAGTAATAGTTCTTCCTTGTAAGTATGGTAGAATTTTGTCCTGGATAGTTTTATTGGGAGATTTTTTTCTATTCCTAATTCATTATTGAATTAATAATGCTACTATTTATTGATCTGCTCAAGAGTTGTAGTTCTTTCTGGTTCTATCTCATGAGATTATATGTTTCCAGAAATTTCTTTGTTTCCTCTAGGTTTTCTAGTTTGTGAGCATACTGTTGTCATAATAGCCTCTGATGATCTTTCATATTTCTGTGGAATCGGTTGTAATGTTCCCCTTTTCATTTCTGATTATGTTTGGATAATCTCTCTTCTTATTTAGTCTAGCTAATGGTTTAATAATATCATTTTTCTTTTGAAAAACCAACTTTTTGTTTAACTGATCTTTATTGTTTTTGTTTGTATTCTATTTAGTTCTACTCTGATCTTTGTTATTTATTTTCTTCTGCTAACTATAGGTTTGGTTTGTTCTTGTTTTCTTAGTTCCTGGAGCTATGATGTTAGGTTGTTAGTTTGTGATATTTCTACTCTTTCTTAATGCAGGCATTTAATGCTAAAACCTTTCCTCTTAGCACTGCTTTTGCTATATCTCACAGGTTTTGGTATGTTGTGTTTTTATTTTCATTAGTTGCAATTTAAAAAAAATTTTCATCTTAATATGTTGATCCAGAGATCATGCAAGAGCACCCTGTTTAATTTCTGTGTATTTGTACAGTTTCTAAAATTTCTCTTGGTATTAATTTCTAGCTTTATTCAACTGTGATCTGAGAAGATACTTCATATGATATAAATTATTAAAAATTTGTTCAGACTTGTTTTGTGGTCTCACATGTGGTCTATTTTGGAGAATGTTCCATGTGCTGATGAAAATAATGTTATATGGTATAGTTGTATAGTGGAATGTTCATTAATGTTGGTTAAATCCATTTGGTCTAGAGTTCAATTTAGGTACAATGTTTCTTTGTAAATTTTCTGTCCTGATGATCTGCCTGGGGCTGTGAGTGGGGTGTTGAAGTCTCCCACTATTATTGCCTCTTTCTTTAGATCAAGCGAGTGTATGTTTTCGTGTGAATTTTGGTACTCTGATGTTGGGTTCATTTATATTTAGGATTGTTATATCTTTTTGCTGAATTGAACTCCTTATCATTATAGATATCATTATCTTTATCTTGTATTATCTTTTTTGATTTAAGTCTATTTTGTCTAATTATGCCTACTTCTGCCAACTTCTGGTTTTCATTTGTATGAAATACCTTTTTCCACTCCTTTACTTTCAGTCTATGTGTGACTTTATGGGAAAGGTAAGTTTCTTGTAAGTGGCATATAGTTGGTATACATTTTTATTTAAATTCATTCTGTCAATCTGTATTATTTAAGTAGAACATTTTATTCATTACATTCAATATTAATATTGATATGTGAGGCTTTGTTCCCATAATATTGTTTTCACATTGCCTTATGCATTTTGTTTATTTCCCTGTCTTTTGTTCTTGTGGTTTGATGAAATTCTATCATGTTGCCATTTGATTCATTTCTCTTTCTCCCTTGTGTGATTGTTTTACAAGAACGATAAAATTTATATTTCGATGTGTTTTCATGATGATGAATATTGATCTTTTGTTTCCATGTTTAAGACCCCTTTGGGCATTTCCTATGGAATTGGTCTTGTGGTGAAAAATTCTCTCAGTGTTTGCTTGTCTGAAAAAGATTTTATTTCTTCTTCATTTGTGAAGCTTATTCTGGCAAGATATAAAATTCTTGAATAACAGGTTTTTTGTTTCCCCCCCCCACCCTGCCCCCCTGTTCTTTCAGCACTTTCAAAATGCAATCTCATTCTCTTCTGGCCTGTAAAGTTTCTGCTGAAAAGTTTGCTGTTAGACTGATGTAGTTTCCTTTATGGGTGGGTAGATGCTTTTCTCTTACCAATTTTAGAATTACTTTGTTCCCTTTTACTTTACACATTCTGAAAGTAATACTCCGGGGTGAAGTGCTTTTTGCAATCTATTTGCCTATGATTGCTGGGCTTCCCATATCTACATGTCTGACTATCTTTCTAGATGATGGAAATTATCATCAAATATTTTCTTAAATAGCTTTTCTCAACTTTTTCTCTTGGAAATACCGATAATTCCTATGTTTGGTAACTTTATTTAGTGTCAGAAATCCCAAAGATTTTGCCCATTCTTTTTAATTCTTTTTTTTTCCCCCTATTTTTATCTGGATTATTTCAAAAGTCCTCTCTTCAAATTCTGAAATTTCTACTTGGTCTAGTTTATTACTGAAGCTTTTGAATGTATTTTATATTTTCAAAAATGAGTGTTTAGATAGAGAATTTCTGCTTGTTTTTCTTATATGAAAATATCTGTCTCCTTGGTAAATTTCTCATTCATATCCAGAATTGATTTTCTGATTTCTTTGTCTTGGTTATTATATTTCTCTTTATCACATTGAGCTTTGAGCTTTTTCAAATCAATACTTCGAATTATTTATCTGGCATTTTAAGGAATTCTTTTTGATTATAATCTGTTGTTGGAAAATTGTTGTGGTCCTTTGGTGGTGTCACATTTCCCTGCTTTTTCATATTTCTTGTGTCTTTTCATTGATATCTGTGCATCTGGTGTAGCAGTCACTTGCTCCAATTTTTTGACCTTGCTTTTGTAGGGGAGAATTTTTTTCCTGAGGATGTATATGTCTTATTGATTCAGTAGGATAATTTGGCTTTGATTTTGGGTACTCATGGATAGTGCAATCTCTATATGACTTCTTTGGCAACACACAGGGTCAATGGTATGTGTGATTTCCTTGGTGGCATAGGGCACAGTTATTACTTGAAGTTGTGGTTAAGTTTTATTGGGGACTGGGACACCACTCGAGCCAGTCTTTGGGCCCCAGTGTTGACAGCAGAGGGTAAATGTACCTGTTGTCTGTTCCCGGAGAAGCTTATACGGTTTCAGTGTTAGCGGTTCCTGGAAGGCTGATTCTGATGCTTCCAGGTGACTTTGTTAGAAGCTAGTAGTGGGAGCAGTGGGCCACATGTACCAGAGAGTTTTCAGGCCTCTGGTCAGCTGGTGTGGTGCAGGTGATGGTAGTAGCAGTGGTGGAGCAACCCACTGGGACCCAAGCAGTAAATGGTAGTGCTCCTGATAGCTGTGATGATTGAGGCAGGCTAGTCCCCAGTCCCACAACCAATGCTAGCAGGGAAATAGGTATTGTCCTAAGTGTACTTAGGAGAGCTTGATCTCTGCTATCCTTTCTTCAGCTGTGTGGTGGGTGCAGCCATATCACATCAAACTCAGCCCAAGTGTGGGGCGTAGCCAAGCATTAAATACTCAAAATGGTGCCAGATGTGAGCTTATGACCAGAGGGGGTGATCCATCCCTCAGGCCAGCAGCATGGGCAAGGAGCTGCAGGGAGTGTGGTCTGCTCAAGTCTCAGTCTCACAGCAGCTTGTAGCATGGTGGTGGGTAATTATTCTAGATATACATAGGAGAGAATGGTTTTATTGTCCTTCCTCAGCCAGGTGTTAGCCACATCCACGTCAACATGAACTCAGCTTGAGGACAGGGTGCAGCCCCGCCCTACTCTCTCAAAATGGCTCCTTGGCTCAGAAACCAGGGAGAGTGGAACCCCTCCCAGATAAGCAGTGTGGGGAGAAAGCTGTGGGGAGTGCGGTTAACTCAGATCTCAATGTCACAGCAGGGTTGTGGTATTGTCCTAGATGTATGTAAGAGAGTCTGGTTCTCTGTTAGTCCTTGGCCAGAAGGCAGCTGCAACAGAGTCAGGCTGAACTCAGCCTTAGAGTAGGGCACAGTCTGGCATTAAACTCTCAACATGGTGCCTTAGGCCTGGGACTATCGAAGGCAGGGTCGCTCCCAGGTAAGCAGTGTGGAGAAGCAGCTATGGAGAGTGTGGTCCACTGACATCTCAGTCTCAACAGCAACTTACAGCAGGGTGGTAGGGGCCTTGCCAGTGGGGCGTGAGATTTTCCAGTCTCCTCTCTCTCTCTTTTGAGCAGTGTAGCAGCCGCAGCTGTGCCTGTAGATCTCCTGTATCTAGGCTCTCAAAATGGTGCCTGGCTGAGACTGTTCCAGATTTGAATACCTACAGGATTTTGTGTGAGTTCCCTTTCTGGAGCAATGTCTTTGTGCAATATTTAGGCAACTCTATATGTCACGCCCAAGGCTCTAGTGGATCCAGGGTTTCTCCTATAGCCAAGATCATAAATTCGAAGCCTTGGGGGTTTCTCTCTTACTGTTTCCCTGTGTCCAGAAGCCTCTGGCTCTCAGTAAGTTCCCTGTGGGGATAAGTGCCTTGAACCTTCTCCTTACTTCTGGTGATTCTGTCTCTTCTCTGGTGAATCCTAGCATTCTCTCCTTGACAATCTATTCAAAATTTGAGTATCTACATGCTTTCCTAGATCCTCTCTATAGAGGAGGCACATAATACCTAAGGCTTGCCAGCCATACTAATTCAAAGATACTCATATATGTATTTGGAGCTAGATAAGATTTGGAAAATCTCATCATCAGCCTTGAAGCTACCTTTGACTGTCACAGAGTGGCCATTTCCTAGCAGGTGATTTCCTAGCACAGACTTACAACCCGTGGGTGAAGAAAAAGAAGGGTTAACAACCAATGTGAGATTATTCTTTATATAGAACTGGAAAAATTAGAAGCAATAAAAATCCTGGATGTCCTTTGTCAAGCATTACAGTAGTTTCCCTTTATTCGTGGGGGATATGTTCCAAGACATCCAATGAATGCATAAAACCATAGATAGTCCTGAACCCCATATATACTAAGATTTATCTTCTACATACATACCTATGACAAGGTTTAATATTAGAGATGGTACTCTTGTGCTTTGGGGCAATTATTAAGTAAAACAAGGATTACTAAACACAAGCACTGTGGTACCATGACACTATATCTGATCACCACAATGGCTACTGACTAACAGGCAGGGCACTTAGACAGCTTGGAGATGCTGGATGAAGGATTTGCATACTGGTAAGTATGGTGCAGCATTGTGTGAGATTTCATCACACTACTCAGGACAGTGTGTAATTCAAAACTATTTGATTGTTTATTTCTTGAATTTTCCATTTAATGTATTCAGACTGCAGTTGACCTCAACAGATAACAAAACCATGAATAAGGGGGACTACTGTATTTGACAACAATGCAGTGCTTTTATGGATTGACATCTAATAATCTGGAGAAAAAGTCTTTAAACTTTCAGTTTTTAAAAATAGATGTTGTTAAAAAAACAACCGATAATAGGATATGTTTTTTTTTTTCTTTTCCAGTCAAATACTTGGCATCAGAAAAAAGTAGGAAAAATCTCTTATCTTAAGCATTTTGTATAATTATCTTAAATTATCTAGATTAAACTTGAATATATCTACTGTACCTCATTAAGCACACTGTTCCACTGCCTGCCCTTTCTATCTGAAAATGTTCTCTCATTTTCAAATTGAATTTCTCCCCCATTAACTTGCTGCTTAGGTATATTTTAATGGCTTTCCTTTCAACATGAGCCCACTTGTTTTGGCCGGGAAATTATCTCATTTCATTGTATAAAGCCCAGTTTCATTTCTAATTTTCAGTAATTGTGTCCATTTCTAGGTGAATAATGCATGCCCAAACAAAAGGTCTCTTAAAACTGGCCTGTCATTTTCAATTCTTTCTCTCCCAGACACTGGTTGTTAATTTTCCTTACAATAACGCATGTCTGTTCTCCCTCTCCAATGTACTGTTATAACTAATACAGTAAAGCATCTGCACCTTGCTGTGTGAGGTCATCTCATGATAGGAAGCTGACAGCTACACACAGCAATGGGCAGTGCAGATGTAGTGGCTTTCAGGAACCTATCATCCATTTGCCTTCCGAGTAAAAGCCTAAGGAGAGGCACAATCATGTCCTCCATTTGCCATTAACTGGAAATTCTCAGGCTGAAAGCTTTGTCATTCAGAAACTGGAAAAAAACTATTTTCTTTTAATCCTTAATATGTATCATCCCCTACAGACTGTCTCTTACACATAGACACACTGATAGACACACATGTGTATGTCTGCTCATTCATATACATACACTCTGAAAAATTACGTATATTCAAATATTATGATACATTTCATACACACACACACACACACACACACACACACACAGCCTTTTAAAACTTATCTGGAAGATGATCTGCCAGTATCTTTCAATCTTTGATATGTGTCAATTTGCCAAAGGAGAGGGGGAAATGGTAGATGGCATTCCAAATAGAGAAACAAACTTGTAGAAAGACACCATGTGCTGAAAGGACCTTGAAATTTTGTAAAACTTGGGAAGGTAAGTACATCTGGAACAGCACGCGTGCGCGCACACACACACACACATACACACACACACACAGATTATAGCTGTCACTTGGAGTAAAACTGGAAAGAATCTATTTGTCCACCCTGAGATGATCCAAATACACTGTGTGAATCAAGCATCTGAAATTAATCCAAGTGATACAAAGGGCGTAAAATCATTTCAAGTAAAACAAAGTTTATTAACCATTTTTACAAACACATACATAGTATTATTAGTTAAGATGCATTTACTTATATTTTACTCCTTCATGGTCATAAAACACAGGTAAATTTTAAAACATGAAACGAAACAAAAACCGGCTCAGCAGTAAGGATAAGTAATAAGGTAATTATTACTATTAGAATGAGGAAACTAAGTGAATTTTCAAGCTCATACAACTCCACTGAGTTGATGTCTTTGGACTCAGTAGCTTGCATGCTACTATACCAAACTGGAGAGGATCACTAAGAGTTAGCAAAGAGGAGGGTTACCCTATGTAAATGAATCTCAATGGAAGTGCACCAGGCTATTCTTAAATTTCCATTAGAAGATCAGGCACCAGTGCAAAGGATCATGGGAGTGTGAAATATTAATGTAACATCCAGATTTAGGAAACTATTTTGACAGAAATTATCGCTATTGAATTATTTATAATAAAAATGAAAATAATGTATGTTACTAAATGTGCATTTTATATTTGAATATCATGTGACCATTAGAAACAATTTTCAATTAAATGGGAAAGGTTTCCTGGATAATGTTAAACACACACACACACACACAGAGAGAGAGAAAGAAAATAAAAACAATAAAAAACTGTACACATTATCACATGCAGTATGTTTTCAAACATAACTACTATCATCTATTTATTTAGCTCTTTATCATCTCTTGATCTCTGGAACTGACAATACTTTCTACCTATTTACTACTTATTTATCTAACGGATAAAAATAGGATGCTGAAAGAAACACACCAAGTAGATATTCGGTGTTTTTCACTTCTTTGTTTTTCTGGTACATTTTCCAATGTGGCAGAGAGATTTGGTGAGGGAACACATACTCCACTAGTTTCTAGGGTAGATAATTTTGCCTTTTCCATAAAATGCACAGTTACTCTGTGGCTTGTATTCAGATGGCAAGGGAGAAATATTCACACAACAGACTACCAAAACAACAATAAGTCAGTAAATATTTGTCCTGTGTCTATGAGGTGCTTGGCAAGAGAGATGCCCAGTCCTTATGGTGTATAGCGGAGTCTATAAATGACAAAGCAACAACGGTGTAAATGTAATAAATGGTATAACAGAGTAATGCAAAGTATTTTGAAACTATATACTTTAAAAGTAGAAGATGGTTTGGAAAGAAGTCATAAAGTTTTATAGAGGAAGAGATATTAACACTGAGGTCCTAAATTGTGTAAGAAATACTACTTTAGAAAGAAAGATCAAGACATGTGAAGTCTGTAAAATGAAAGACCCTTGCCATATAGAGGAACTGAATGATTTTAATAATGCTTAGAGTATGAGATACATGTTTTAGGGGGATGGAGTGAAAGATGAGACTGCAGAAATAGTCATTGGCAAGTCCCAAAAATATCTAAAAGCAAATAGAGGAACTTGGGATTCAGCTCTGGTGCAGTGAGAAGGTATTGAAAGATTTCAAGTTTCAGTGAAGCTAGTTGAGGGCTAGAGGTGGTCAGATTAGCAGTTCAGGGTGTTTATTCTGGCTGTGTGGTATAGGGCTATTTGGTTGTCAATTAGATTACATAGAGAGACATCTGTTCCAGAGACCATTTCAGTAGTCCCAGAAAGAGATGATGATCTCGATTCGTGTAGTAAAAACATAAATGAAGAAAAAAAATGTAATATTCTATAGAACTTAGATATAATGATGAGGTGAGGACACAATTATGACTGAATTGTTTTCTTGAGACAACCGGGACAAGATAAAAATGGCAAAAGGAGAAGAAACACATTTTTCCCATGAAAATTTAAAATTATCATTTAAAAATATTCCATCATGGATGGTAATGTTCACTTGATAAAATGTATAGAGGCAGCAGCCATAAAATGCTGAAAAGCAGCTTTTCCTTGCGTGTGTGTGTGTATATAGATTGGGGGGAGATTAATTTAGAAATTGGAAGGAAAAAAAAAGAAAGGATGAAGAACTATGGAAAACTTTAAAGAGTTGTAGAAAGTACCTCCTTTGTGTATTCTCAGAGAAAATAGTGGGGATGGTACTTAGAGGTCTATGTTCTTTCTTATGCTGGGGAAAACATTGCAGGAGATAAAACTGGAAGTACTTAAAAATGTAATTGTGGCATAGATGCAATGCATACCTACTTCTCAGTGACATTTGGGTACATCTGTATTTTTCAAGTTTTCTACAATAAGCAGATATCATAAGACCCTTGACATTTACAAGGGATAAATCCCAAGACCTTTGCAAATTTCTTGCTTTGCAAATACAGAAAAGTTTGTACAGTCTGACTTTCTCAAAAATTATATTTCCTTCAAGGAAAATAAATTTCCAGTGCATTTCCCTAGATGATCAGCAAGTCTCACTGCCTCTAACTACAAAATATATGTGGAATCCATCTGACCTTATCATCTGCACTACTACCATGATAGTCTAAAGCAGCGGTTTCCAACCTGTTTGGCACCAGTGACCAGTTTCCTGGTTTCCAAGGACATTGAGGGTTGGCAGACATTGAGGGATTTTGGATTTGGGATGAAACTGTTTCACCTCAGATCAGGCATGAGTCAGATGCTCAGAAGAAGCATGCAACCTAGATCCCTCACTTGCACAGTTCACAATGGGGTTTGGCCTCCTATGAGAAGCTAATCCTGCAGCTGATCTGACATGAGGTGGAGGTCAGGTGGTAATACTCACTGGTACGGGTCCACAGTCTAGGGGTTAGGGACTCCTGATTTAAGAACATCATCTTTTCCTTAGAGACCTGTAATAGCTGCAAACATTGTTCTCCCAGTTTTCATTCTGACTCATACGTAGCCCAGAATATGCATAAAATGTATATCATATGTCACTCTAGTTATTAATCTTGTTCAATGTCTTTATATCACTTTTAGTAAATAAAATTTACATTCATTGTCATGACTTGAAACACTCTATATTCTAAACTTTCTAAATATATAACTCCTCCTGAGCTACCCCTTTAATATTTAATACATTGAGCCACATCTGCCTGTGGGAGCACAAATTAACTGTCATTAGCATATTACCTCACTGAGAAAAAGATAAAATCATCCTTAAAAATTTTTAATTATTATTTTTTCTTTTTTTAATTTTACTTTAAGTTCTGGGATACATGTGCAGAATGTAAAAGTTTGTTACACAGGTATATACATATATATATAGATAGATATATATAGATATATAGATATATAGATATATATAGATATATAGATATATAGATATATATCTCCCATATATGCTGTGGTGGTTTGCTGTACCTATCATCCCATCATCTAGGTTTTAAGCCCTGTATGCCTTAGGTATTTGTCCTAAAGCTCTCTTTCCCCTTGCCCTTCACCCCACAACAGGCCCTGGTGTGTGATGTTCCCCTCCCTGTGTCCATGTGCTCTCGTTGTTCAACTCCTACTTATGAATGAGAACATGGGGTGTTTGGTTTTCTGTTCCTGTGTTAAATTGCTGAGAATATGACCAGAAATACCATTTAATTAATTTTTTGATTGAGAAATAAAAATTGTATATACTTATCATGTACAACGTATTTTGAGATGTATATACATTGTGGAATGGCTAAATTGAGCTTATTGACATATGCATGACTTTACATACTTATTTTTTTGTGATGAGAGCATAGATCTACTCTCTTAGCTCTTCTCAAGAATGAAATACACTTTTATTAACTGTAGTTACCATGCTGTGCAATAGATCTCTGGAACTACATATTCCTCCTAACTAAAATTTTTTATCTTTGACGAACATCACCCTGAACCTCTGGCCTCTGTCAGCCTCTGGTAACCACCATTCTACTTGCTGCTTTTATGAATTCAACTTTTTTAGATTCCATACATATGTGAGATCATGTGATATTTGTCTGAGTCTGCCTTAACATGATGTCCTCAAGTCCATCTATATTGTTGAAATGATGGGATTTCCTTCATTATTGAGAGAACAGTATTCCACTATGTATGTATTACTGCATTTTCTTTATTCATTCATCCATTGATGGACACTTAGATTGATTCCATATTTTGGAATTATGAATGTTGCAATGAACATGGGAGTACAGATATCTCTTTGACATACTGACTACATTTCCTTTGGCTACATACCCAGCAGTGGGATTGCTGGATCATATGGCAATTGCATTTTTAATTTTTTGAGGTACCTTCATACTCTTTTCCATGATGGCTGCACTAATTTACATTCCCATCTAAGGTGGGAATGCAAGGATCCCCTTTTCACCACAGTCTCACCATACTTATCTTTTGTCTTTTGGATAATAGGCCTTCCAACAAATGTAAAGTGATATCTTATTGTGATTTTGGTTTGCATTTCTCTGATGACTGATGATGTTGAACATTTTATCATATATCTGTTGGCAATTTGTATATCTTCTTTTGAAAAATCTGTTATGGTTCTTTGTCCATTTTATAATTGATGTAATTGTTTTCTTACAATTGAGCTGTTTGAGTTCCTTATATATTTTGGATACTAACTCATCAGCTGTATGGTTTACACATTTTTTTTTCATGATATTGTCTCTTTATTCTGTTTATCATTTCTTTTGTTGTTCAGAAACTTACTAGTTTGACATCTCACTTACCTATTTTGCTTTTGTTGCCTCTGCTTTTGAGGTGATATCTAAAAAAATCATTGCCCAGACCACTGCCACGGATATTTTCTCTGCTTTTCTTCTGAAAGTTGTATAGTTGCAGGTCTTACATTTAATTCTCGAATCTATTTTGTGTTGATTTCTGCACATGGTGAAGGATAAAGGTCTAATTTATTTTTCCACAGATGGATAGTCAGTTTTCCCAATACCATTTATTAAAGAGACTGTCTTTTCTCCATTGTGTAATCTTGACTTTTTTTTAATTTGTGAATTTATTGCTGGTCTATTTTGTCCCATTGATCTATGTTTCTGTTTCCATGCCAGTACCATGTTGTTTTGATTACTGGAGCTTTGTAATATATTTGAAAGCAGGTGGTATGATGTTTCTAGCCTTATTCTTCTTGCTCAGGATTTCTTTAAGTATGTGAGGTATTTTGTGGCTCCACACTAATTTATTTATTTTTTTCTATTTCTGTGAAAAATACCATTGAAATTTTAATGAGGATTGCATTAAATCTGTAAATGTCTTTGGGTAGCATGGACATTTTAACAGTATTAGTGATTCCAATTCATGATGAGATATTTTCCATTTACTTGTGTCTTCTTCAATTTCTTTCAACAATATCTTATAGTTTTCAGTGTGCAGGTCTTTCACTTATTTGGTTAAATTTATTCCTAAGTACAGTCATCTCTTGGCATACATAGGTGATTGGTTTCCTTAACTGTAACCCTAACCTCAAACCTAATCTTAACTAAGACTTCCCATTAATACCCAAATCTGTGGATGCTCAAGTCCCTGTGTATTAGTCTTTTCTTGGGCTGCTAATAAAGACATACCCAAGACTGGGTAATTTATAAAGGAAAGAAGTTTAATTGACTCACAGTTCCACATGGCTGGAGAAGCCTCACAATCATGGCGGAAGGTGAATGAGGCACAAAGTCACATCTTACATAACAGCAGGCAAGAGAGCTTGTTCAGAGGAATTCCCCTTCATATAACCATCAGATCTCATGAGACTTATTCACTACCACAAGAACAGCATGGGGGAAACCACTCCCTGATTCAATTTTCTCCACCTGGCCCCACCCTTGAATGTGGGGACTATTACAATTTAACATGAGATTTGGGTAGGAACACAGCCAAACCATATCACTCTGGTATAAAATTGCATAGTTGAGAATCCACAGACCCTTTGAAGGAATCAAATTTCTACTGCAGATCCCATGGGACAGCCGAGAAACTGAGCCAGCTAGCTTTCTCACCTGGGAGGCTTATAGCCTGGGGCAAGTTCTCAGCCCTACTCACTGGTACCTGGAAACAATTCTGATGCTGTTAGAGGACCACAGTGGGAATGAGACCAGTCTTTTGGGCTGTGGGCTGTGTGGGAGCTAGGTAAGACCTGGGGCTTCCAGCTATCCCCCACTTCCCTGGTGGCCTGTGTGACACAGCAGAGGCAGCCATCATTCCCTTAGGAACAAAACTCCATTGGCCTGGGAACCACACCCTCATTCCCCACAGCAGCTGCAGCAAGCCCCACCCAAAGAAAGAGCATGCACTCAGACACGCCTAATTCTGGGCACATTTGATGGACTTTCTCTACTTGTCCTGGAGCCAAAGCAAAGGACAGAGTCTCTCAGGAGCTCTACGGCCCCCTCCCACCACCTGACCCTAGGGCAAGCTTGTATTTTCACTATACTACTGCAGCTAATGTACCCTTGGTAGCACCATCTCCTAGTGGAGGCCAACCAACACAAAACCAGCACACTTAACAAAAATGCAACCAAGGACCCTCACAGAGTCCACTTCACTTCCTTGCTACCCACAACAGAATAGGTACTGGTATCTATGGCTGAGAGACATGAAGACAGATCATATCACAGGACTCTTTGCAGACACTCTCCAGTACCAGCCCGAAGCCCATTAGCTTCACTGGGTGGCTCGATCCAGAAGAAAAATAACAATCACAATAGTTTGGCTCTCAGAAAGCCCCATCCCTAGGGGAAGGGGGAGAGCACCAAATCAAGGGAGTACCCCCTGGGACAAAAGAATCTGAACAACAGTCATTGAATCCAATATTTTCCCTTTGACATAGTCTACCTAAATAAGAAGGAAGCAGAAAAACAATTCTGGCAATGTGACAAAACAAATTTAACACCCCAAAAAGATCACACTGCCTCACCAGCAATGGATGCAAACCAAGAAGAAATCTCTGAATTGCCAAAAAAAAAAAAAAAAAAAAGAATTCAGAGGGTAAATTATTAAGCTAATTAAGGAGACAGCAGAGAAAGGTAAAATTCAACTTAAATCAAAAACATGATACAGGATATAAATTTAAAAATCTCCAGTGAAATAGCATACATTAAAAAACAATCACAACTTCTGGAAACTAAGGACACACTTAGAGAAATGCAAAATGCACTTGAAATTCTCCAGAATAGAATCAAAGAAGTAGAAGAAAGAATTTCAGAGCTCAAAGACAAGGTTTTTGAATTAATCCAATTCAACAAAGACAAGGAAAAAAGAATTTTAAAAAATAAACAAAGCCTCCAAGAAGTTTAGGATTGTGTTAAATGACAAAACCTAAAAATGATTGGTGTTCCTAAGGAAGAAGATAAATCTAAAAGTTTGGAAAACATACTTTAGGCAATAACCAAGGACAACTTCTGTAGCTTTGCTAGAGATTTAGATATCCAAATACAAGAAGCTCAAAGAACACCTGGGAAATTTATCACAAAAAGATGAATTACAAAAAGATGACCTAGGCACATAGTCATCAAGTTATCAAAGGTAAGATAAAGAAAAGAAACTTAAGAACTAGGAGACATAAGCACCACGTAATCTACAGAGAAAAACCAACCAGATTAACAGCAGATTTCTCAGCAGAAATGCTACAGACTAGAAGGGATTTGGGTCCTACCTTTAGCCTCCGTAAACAGTTGTTAGCCAAGAACTTTGTATCCAGTGAAACTAAGCTTCATAAATAAAGGAAAGATACAGTCTTGTCCAGACAAACAAATGCTGAGAGAATTTGCCACTACCACGCTAGTACTCTATGAACTGCTAAAAAGCACTCTAAATCTTGAAACAAATCCTTGAAATGCACCAAAATAGAATCTACTTTAAGCATAAATCTCACAGGACCTATAAAACAATAACACAAGGAAGGAAACACAAGGTATTCAGGCAACAAATAGCACAATGAATAGAATAGTCTCTTACATCACAATACTAACATTGAATGTAAATGGCCTAAATGCTCGGCTTAAAAGATACAGAATGGCAGAATGGATAAGAATTCACCAACTAAGTATCTGCTGTCTTCAAGAGACTCACCTAACACACAAAGACTCATATAATTTTAAGATAAAGAGGTAGAAAAATATATTTCATGCAAATGGACACCAAAAGTAAGCAGGATTAGCTATTCTTACATCAGGCACAACAAACTTTAAAGCAACAGCAGTTTAAAAAGACAAAGAGAGACATTATATAATGATAAAATAACCAGTCCAATAGGAAAATATCGCAGTCTTGAATACGTATTCATCTAACACTGATGCTCCCATATTTATAAAATAATTACTATTAAACTTAAGAAATGAGATAAATGGCAACCCAAAATAGTGTGGGACTTCAGGACTCCACTGACAGTACTAGAGAGGTCATCAAGACAGAAAGTCAATGAAGAAACAACTTAAACTATTCCCTAGAACAAATGGACTTAGTGGATATTTACAGAACATTCTACCCAACAACTACAGAATACACATCCTATTCATCAGTGTTAAAATGCACATGCTGAATGAAGAGACCCCCACCCCCTGCCACAAACAGGCTTTGTGTGAGCAGCATGATTGTTTATTCACCTGGGTGTAGGTGGGGTGAAGCCAAAAAGTATATCAGCAAAGGGCAGTGTGATCAGAGTTGGTTTTATAGGTTTGGGGTGGGCAGTGGAAAGTTACAGTTTAGGGAGTTTTTTGCAAGCTGGGAGGGGGTTATAGGGTGTGGAGTCATGAGGTTGATAAAGGTCGGTTACAAAGTCCAATGGCTTGATCAATTAGGGCGGGAATAAGGAACAATAGAGAAACTCTCAAAGTTAAGTAGGTGCCACAGTGGTTGATCATTTCTTTGGTCTTCCAGTTACTTTAGATTTTTCAGGAATTCATCTAGAGTGTCTGTGCAGGTCACAGAGGTTAATATGGCATCCATGGGGCTGTCAGTTAGCCTAAAAGACCTTACAATCAGGACATGGAACATTCTCCAAAATACACCATATCCTAGATAATCAAAAGTTCTGGGATATAGCTAATGCAGTGCTAACAGGATAGTTCATAGCATTAAATGCCCACATCAAAAAGTCTGAAAAAGCACAAATAGACAATCCAAGGTCACATCTCAAGGAACTAGAGAAACAAGAAGACACCAAACCCAAACCCAGCAATAGAAAATAAATAACCAAATCAGAACAGAATTAAATGAAATGGAAACAAAAATTAATACAAAAGATAAATGAAACAAAGAGCTGGTTATTTGAAAAGATAAAATTGGTAGATCATTAGTGAAATTAACCAAGAAAAAAAAGACAGAAGATCCAAATAAGCTCAATTAGAAACAAAATGGGAGATATTACAACCAATATAACAGAAATACAAAAGATTATTCAAGGCTACTTTGACCACCTTTAAGCACATAAACCAGAAAACCTAGAGGAGACAGATAAATTGCTGGAAATATACAACCCTACTATATTAAGCCAGAAGAAATAGAAACTCTAAACAAACCAAAAACAGGCAGTGAGATTGAAATGGTAATTTTAAAGTTACCAACAAAAAATCGTTTAGGACCAGACAGATTTACTGCTGAATTCTAGCAGACATTTAAAGAATTGTTACCAATCCTATTGACACTATTCCAAAAGATAGAGAAAGAGGGAATTCTCCCTAAATCATTCCATGAAGCCAGTATCACCCTAATACCAAAACCAGGAAAGGACATAACAATAAAAAGAAAACTATAGGCCAATATCCCTGATTAACATAAATGCAAAAATCCTCAACGAAATACTAGCAACACACCCAGAAACTAGCAAATCCAACAGCATACCAAAAAGATAATCCACCATGATCAAGTGGATTTCATAGCAGAGATGTAGGGATAGTTTAACATACACAAGTCAATAAATGTGATATGCCACATAAAAATCACATGATCATCTCAATAGATGCAGGAAAAGCATTTGACAAAATTCAGCAACCTTTTATGATTAAAACCCTCAGCAAAAGGGCATACAAGGGACATACCTTAAGGTAATAAAAGCCGTCTATGACAAACCCACAGCCAATACTATACTGAATAGAACAAGTTGAAAGTATTCCCCCTGAGAACTGGAACAAGACAAAAATGCTCACTCTCACCACTTCTATTCACGTAGTACTGGAAGTACTAGCCACAGCAATCAGATGAAAGAGAAATAATGGGCATCCAAATCAATAAAGAGGAAGACAAACTCACTGCTTGCTGGTGATATAATCATATACCTAGAAAACTCTAAAGACTCATCCAAAAAGCTCCTAGAACAGGTCAATGAATTCAGCAAAATTTCGGGATACAAAATCAATGTACACAAATCAGTAGGTCGGCTATACACCAACAGCAACCAAGCTGAGAATCAAATTAAGAACTCAACTCCTTTTACAACAGCTGCAAAAAATAAAAATAAAAAATTGTATTATAGATTTCCTTGTAGAGGTGAAAAACCAACCTCTACAAGGTTTTTCACCTCTACAAGGAAAACTATAATACAAAACACTGCTGAAAACACCAACAAATGGAACATATCCCATGAACTTGGATGGGTAGAATCAATATGGTGAAAATGACCATACTGCCAAAAGCAATCTACAAATTAAATGCAATCTCCATCAAAATACCATCATTATTCTTCATAGAACTAGACAAAACAATCCTAAAATTCATATGGAATGAAAGAAAGAGCCTGTGTAACCAAAGCAAGATTAAGCAAAAAGAACAAATCTGGAGGCATCACATTACCTGACTTTAAACTATATTATAAGGCTATAGTCACAAAAAACTGCATGGTACCAGTATAAAAATAGGCATATAGACCAATGGAACAGAATAGAGAACACAGAAATAAAGCCAAATCCTTACAGCCAACTAATCTTTGACAAAGCAACAAAAACATAAAGTAGGTGTGATGGTTAATATGGTGTGTCAACTTGAATGGAATGAGGAATGCAAAATATTGTTCCTGGGTGTGTCTGTGAGGGTGTTGCCAAAGATTTACATTAGAATCAGTGGACTGGGAGAGGCAGACCCACCCTCACTTCAGGGTGGGCACCCTCTGATCAGCTGCCAGTGTGGCTGAAATAAAGCAGGCAGGGGAAGATGAAAGAGCAGACTTGCTGAGTCTTCCTGCCTTCATCTTTCTCCTGTGCTAGACACTTCCTGCCCTTGAACCAAGTTCTTCAGCTTTTGGACTCTTTGGCTTACAACGGTGGTTTGTTGGGGGCTCTTGGGCCTTAGGCCATACACTGAAGGCTCCCCTACTTTTGAGGTTCTGGGACTCAGACTGATCCTCTACTGGCTTCCTTGCTCCTTAATTTGCAGACAGCCTATTGTGGGACTTTACTTTGTAATCATGTGAGCCAATTCTCCTTAATAAATTCCCTTTCATCTCTACATATATCCTATTAGTTCTGTCCCTCTAGAGAACCCTGACTCATACAGTGGGGAGAGGACGCCCTATTCAACAAGTGGTGCTGGGATAGTTGGTCCACAGGTAGAAGAACGAAACTGGATCCTTATCTCTCACCTTATACAAAAATCAGCTCAAGGTAGGTGAAGGACTTAAATCTAAAACCTGAAACCATAAAAATTCTATGAGATAACATTAGAAAAACCTTTCTAGACATTGGCTTAGGTAAAGACTCCATGACAAAAAACCCAAAAACAAATGCAACAAATATAAAGATAAATAGATGAGACTTAAACTAAAAAGCTTCTTCACAGCAGAAGAAATAATCAGCAGAGCAAAGAGATAACCCACAGAGTGGGAGAGAATCCTCCCTATCTATACTTCTGAAAAATGACTAATATTCAGCATCTACAAGGAACTTAAATAAATCAGCAAGAAATAAAACACACAATCTCATCAAAAAGTGGACTAAGGACATGAATAGACAATTCTCAAAAGAAGTTATACAAATGGCCAACAAACATGAAAAAATGCTCAACATCACCAATTATCAGGGAAATGCAAATCAAAATCAAAGTGCAATACCACCTTACTCCTGCAAGAATGACCGTAATAAAAATTCAAAAAGTGATAGATGTTGGCATGTATGTGGTGAAAAGGGGGCACTTTTACACTGTTAGTAGAAATGTAAACTAGTACAACTACTGTGGAAAAGAGTGTGGAGATTCCTTAAAGAACTAAAAATAGAGCTACCATTTGATCCAGCAATTCTACTCCTGGGTATCTACCCACAGGAAAAGAAGTCATTATACAGAAAAGATACTTGCATATGTATGCTTATAGCAGCACAATTTGGCAACTGCAAAAATATGGAACCAGCACAAATGCCCATCAACCAATGAGCGGAAAAACAATATGTGGTACATATATATACCATGGAATACTACTTAGCCATAAAAAGAAACAAAATAATGGCATTTGCAGCAAACTGGATGGAATTGGAGACAATTATTCTAGGTGAAGTAACTTAGGAATGGAAAGCCAAACATCAATGTTCTCACTCATAAGTGGGAGCTAACCTATAAGGATGCAAAGGCATAAGAATGATACAATGGACTTTGGAGACTTGGTGGGGGAAGGGTAGGAGGGGGGTGAGAGATAAAAGACTACACACTGGGTACAGTGTGCACTGCTCAGGTGATGGATGCACCAAATCTTAGAACTCATTATAAAACTTATTCATGTATAAAAATAAATAAGAAAAATATTGCATACTATTTGCATATTACCTATGCACATCCTTCCACATATTTTAAATCATCTCTAGATTACTTATAAAACATGATATAAATGGTATAGCAATAGTTACTATTATATATTTGCTATGAACTCCAATAGCTACTATTATGTATTGTCTGTGAAATCATGAGCAAAAAACATCTGTTTGTACATTTTCAGAACAGAACATTTTTTTCTAAGTATTATTTTCAATTCAGGTTTGGTTGAGTTCATGTACATGGAACCCCATAGATAGAAAGGGCCAACTGTATTTTATCTTTTATAGCTATCTTAAATGAAATTGTTTTATCGATTTTGGGGGGGTGTAGTTCCTTGTTAATGCATAGAAACCCTACTGATGTTTATATGTTGATTTTTTATTCTGCAACTTTGCTGAATTTGTTTATTTGTTCAAATGATTTTTTGAAGGAGACTTGAAGGTTTACTATATTTAAGTTTATGTCACCTGCAGACAGGGACAGTTTACCTTCTTCATTTCTAATTTGGATGCCTTTCATTTCTTTCTCTTGCAAAACTGCTCTGGCTAGAAATTCCAGATCAATACTGAATAGAAATGGTAAGAATTGATATCCTTGTCTTATTTCTGAGCTCAGAGGAAGAGCTTTCAACTTTTCAACACTGAGTATGATATTAGCTGTGGACTTGTTCTATTTAGCCTTTATCATGTTGAGGTACATTCTTTCCATATCTAATTTGTTCCGAATTTTTACTGTGGAAGGATATTGAATTTTGTCAGATTATTTTTCTGCATCTATTGAGATGATCATATGGTGTTTGTACTTCAGCCTGTTAATGCAGTGTGTCACATTTACAGATTTGTATATGTTGAACCATCTTTGCATTCATAGTATAAAACCACCTGGTTATGCTGTGTGATCCTTTTCATGTGATGTTTAATTTGGGTTGCTAGTAATTTGTAGAAGACTTTTGTTTCTGTGTTTATCAGGTATATTGGCCTGTACTTTTCCTTTCTGGTAGAGTCATTGTCTGGTTTTTGTGTCAATGTAATGCTGGTCTGGTAAAATTAGACTCTGGGTCTAGAAACGTCTCATTGGCAGCTCTCCTCTATCCAGCCTGTAGCACTTGAGACTTGACCATCTTAACAGGAGGACTCCTTCATAAAAGTTGCAGTAGCGAGATAATGAGATTAAAAAGTCTCTGGGTCTTTTCACTGCCTCTACTTGAAATGATGCATTTTATTAGCCAGAACTAGCCACACAGTATTTTATGTAGTTGCAAGAATGTTGAAGTACAGTTTCTTTTTTCTTTTTCTTAAGATGGAGTCTCAGTCTGTCATCCAGGCTGGAGTGCAGTAGCATGATCTCAGCTCACTGCAACCTCTGCCTCCCAGGTTCAAGCATTCTCTTGCCTCAGCCTCCTGAGTAGCTAGGATCACAGGTGCATGCCACCATGTCCAGCTAATTTTTTTGGTATTTCTAGTATAGCTGTGGTTTCAACATGTTGGCCAGGCTGTTTTCAAACTCCTGGCCTCAGAAGATCTGCCTGCCTTGGCCTCCCAAATGCTGGAATTACAGGCATGAGCCATCGTGCCCAGCCAGGAAGTACAGTTTCTACAAACCAAGGAAGGAAAGGAGAATTGGATACTGTGAGCACTGGTAAAGTTTGCCAGTTTGTTCCCTCAGTTCAAATATGTTAAGTTTAATTTTTTTTTTTTGCAAAGCACACACCCCCTTGCCAATGAAGACCACCCAAATCTTATAACAGCTCTAAAGTTTAGGTGTTGTACAATAGTCTATCATGTCTAGATGTGGCTCCTCATGAACTGGAACCTATGAACTCTAAAGACAATCATTTGCCCCACTCATATACATAGGGTATAATAGTAAAATAAAGCTAGAATAATTACAAAACATCCTGATTCTGGGCAGAAAAATGAAGGATAGACAGAGGTCATAGATCTTTAGAAATTTTAAAATCCCAGTGGGCAGACATTATGTGAGTGCCCCTATGGTCTCAGCTGCAACCTGAGGGTAGAAATAATTTCTAATGGGGTCCTTAGTCTGTTCTCTGGGAGGAAGTTCCCTTTTGCATTGTCCTCAGAAGCCTCCTAATTCTACCTTCAGAAAGTTGTTTCTCCCTTTTTTTCCCACTTACATTATTCTCTGTGCTCATATTTGAAGTGTTTGGGGAATATGTCCTTCTTGGGGGCTATAACAGTTTCTCAACCCACTACCTGCCCGTAGAAGCATGGAAGCCCAAAAATAATTTTGACAGTAAATGTTAACATTTATTGGATGCTTTCTATGTGGCAGAAATTATACTAAGCAATTACATGCATTTAATCTTCACAATGGCCTTTTGAAATGGCATTATAATTATTTCCATTTAAATTGCCCAATGTTCCATAGCTAGTCCATAATGGAACTTGGATCCAAATCCTGCTCTGTCTGATACCAATCTGCAAAGTTTCCTGCGTAGTCCTTTAGAGTCCTCAGTTAAAAGGATTGTTTCAGGAATTGTTGGAAGGCATTCCTGGAGCGGGTGAACGTAATCAATATTTTCGACAAATGCAAAGATCATTTGTTAGTCTCAAAGAATCACAGGCTTTTTCAGCATGGTCTCCAAGTTTCTGTAGCAATACAGTACTATTTAAAAACAATAACAACAAAAAACACTGTAGGACTTTTACATGCTTGAATCAATTCAGATCCATGTACCTAGGAACCATACCTGCAGTTGCTTCAAAGACCTCTTTTACATGTTCTCAGGTCCAGTATGTTTCTTTGATTTTATTTATATTTTCTTCTATTTCTTTATCAACTTACTGAGTCTATTTTGAATTGTAGATGAAAAAACATACCCTAAATCTAATATTTACCTGAAGATATTTTATGTATTCATATTAATTTATTGGGCATTGATTCTTAATCTGATTTTTTTGTTTTAAGGTACTTAAGTCTTTTGGGAAGTTTTAACAAAAGGTGGAATGTTTCTTAATTTAATCATTGGTTCATGGCTGAGTTTTTAGAGGCATTTTGAGTTTCAAAGTCTTTAATATATTAATCACTTAGAGTTTGGAATTGAAAAGCAATTACTTTCACTATTGTTGCAAGACCTGGATTGCTTGTAATTCTGTGATTCTGTTCCATGGCCAATTCTTTGCTGAGCTCATCACATCCTCAAAATGCCCTATAAAATGTGGTCAATTCCATTCAAAACACAGTCCTAAAACTTGTTTTCCAAACTTTTTCTCTAGACTCCCAGATCTGGAGGACAAGTTCATTATCTATATGATCGAATTCTCAAATTAGCCTAAATGAGCGTTTTGCCACTCTATCACATATGACAACAATTCTACGACTTTATAATACAAATCACCGTCCTTTAGATCTCCATAACAGCGGTGATAAATATTTCAGGTTTTTATTATGATAGGTCCTACTTCCAGTATTAATTTTCAGTATAGGTTAGGGAAGTGTCTCAGTATTCCCCAAGATCACCCTAGGTTTGATGATTCACTAAAAGTATTCACAGAATGTGGGATTCACTTATGGTTAGCGTTTATTGTAGTGAAAATTTACAAAATAAAATCAGCAAATGATGCATCAAAGTCTGGAGAAAAACAGGAGTAAATTTTAAGAGATTTCTCCCAGAGCAGTCACTCAAAGCACATTTAACTCTTCCTGCTATAAATTTTAGCAACATAAGGACAATGTGAAGCTTGCTTGAGCCTAAGTCTGGGGTTCTTATCAGAGGCTGATCACATAAGCATTCGATGCCTTCATGACTGACTGTAGTTACTCCAACTGCAGACCTCCAAAAGAAAAGGAGATGTTCACCACAAACCACACCATTTACACAAACTGCCTAGACAAATGGATACAGCTTCCTTCTGGGCTCCAGGCATGCACAACAGTCTTATCGGTTTGAACATCCCTAGCACTCAATTCTCAGGAGCCCACCAAGAGCCAGTCAAAAAGAACTAGGCCATTCTGGAAATGTGCAAGTTTCATGCATCTCAGATTTGGTGAATTAACTCTGTCCTGCACATGCCTGCTACACTATAATAAACAGCTTCATAGTAATATTAACTTATAACAAAATCTGCCTCCTCATTTATGCAAAGTTTACCACAAATCTGGGACACTCTCCAGGGCACTTGATCTCTACTGAAT
Organism: Cacajao melanocephalus; assembly: GCA_963573385.1. NCBI lineage: Eukaryota > Metazoa > Chordata > Mammalia > Primates > Pitheciidae > Cacajao > Cacajao melanocephalus. Next base: position 67,966 of record CAUYLG010025486.1, read on the forward strand.
AACTCAATGCCACTTTGATCTTTTGGTTCTGCCTTATTGGCACAGGACTTGCTGGTCATAGTTGCTGCAGAGGAAGAACTAGCCGTACAATCCTGCAGGGCTCTTCATTGCATCAACCAAAAACACTTGGTATTTTTATTTACATTTCATTTGTTATCACATGGCCCCACTTAATTACAAAGGGGTGAGAATTTTAGACTCATATATGTGCAAGAAGGAACAATGATCTAGTTATTAGTGAGTACTACTGGTGTTTATCATATTTACAAATTATCTACATTGCGGTTGTTACTCTTTGAATGCATAGAAGTAATACAATAGTTCTATTGCATAGAAGTAATACAATAGTTCTATTACAATATTCTATTGTATTACATAGAAGTAATACAAAAGAATATAAAAGATTCTTAGAAGTATAAGCGGCAAACCAAGAGAGCAAATGGTAACAAAAGTAATCTCTTGAAATAGAAAAGTTTTTTATTATTTTTATTCATGACAGAATCAAATCTTTTGAAAAGGAATAGCATACTTTCCCCTAAGTAGAGATGTATCACATAGTGATAAAAACACAAAAACATTTCAATGTCCCTGAGAGCCTTTGGAGAAATTCCATACAATCTTCTAAGGGAAAAAAGATTTTTTCCACAGTTTGCTGGTGTAAACCCTCCAATGGGCTGGCATGATACTTCCACCAGTTTTGAACAGTGTAGGTAGCTATTCAATGCTTTGTATGATCCTGACACTTTGGTAAGAAATGTATATATATTAGGTTTTTTATTCCTTATAAGAATCTTTTGAAATATGCATTCTATCATCCCATTTTAGAGATGCAAACTAGATAAATTAACTAGGTCATAGCTAGGAAGAAGTCAGAGTAAGAATGTGACTCCAGGTTTGTCTGGCTCTGAAACACATGCTCATAAGTACTAGACAAGTTCTTTCTCAAAGGAAAATGACCACAGAGGCTTGAATGAGGCTGTGTTTACTAAGCATGGACAAAAAAAGCAATCAAGACTATCACTCAATTTTTTCTGTGTCATTCATCTTTCCAGCCATTGTCATAAAAGTGACGAAAGATATAAGAAAAGCCTATTTATAATACTATAATTTCTCCTATTTTTAAGCCAAGCTATTATTGAGCTTATCTCAATCTGTAGAGAACTGTGGTCCAAGTTAGGGCAGGGGAAAAAAGGATGCAAGGGGCAAAGGCAGGCAGGCAGGCAAGGGTGTAGAAGGGCAGTAGGCATAGTAGGGCAGGGGACAGAGAAGGGCGGGTGGCCTGTGGGTTAGGAGCATGGGAAAAGAGGGCATAAAGGAGGGTAGGGGACATGGCAGGATGAGTGTATTAGTCCATTCTCACAGTGCTATAAAGAAATACTCTTCTGGGCACGGTGGCTCATGCCTGTAATCCCAGCACTTTGGGAAGCCGAGGCAGGCAGATCACTTGAGGTCAGGAGTTTGATACTAGCCTGGTCAACATGGCGAAACCCCGTCTCTACTAAAAATACAAAAATTGGCCAGACATGGTGGCACACGCCTGTAATCCCAGCTACTTGGGAGGCTGAGGCATGAGAATCCCTTGAACCCAGGAGGTGGAGGTTGCAGTGATCTGAGATTGTAACACTGCACTCCAGCCTGGGCAACAGCGTGAGACTCTATCTTAAAAAAAAAAATACTCAAGACTGGATAATTTATAAAGGAAAGAGGTTTAATTGACTCACAGTTCTGCAGGGATAGGGAGGCCCCAAGAAACTTACAATCATGGCACAAGGGGAGGCAAACAGGTCCTTCTTCACCTGGCAGCACCAAGAAGAAGTGCTGAGCAAAAGGAGGAAAATAAAACCATCAGATCTTCTGAGAACTCACTATTACAAGAACAGCAGCATGGTGGTAACCACCCCCATGATTCAATTACCTCCCACTGGTCCCTTCCATGGCATGTGGGTATCATGGGAATGATAATTCAAGATGAGATTTGGGTGGAGACACAGCCAAATCCTATCAATGGAGGATGGAGGTAATCAGGACAGGAAAAGAAGAAATAGACAAGATTACTGTCCTAAAAGGTCTTATTACTTTAAGAAATTCATAAAACCAGTAGGGAGTATCTCAAACCTATGTATTGTCTCATAAAAGTCCAATTGATGATCAGAATAGGATGCCACTCAAAGAAGAAGGTCACTGTAGTCTATTTCACAGAGCATGTTGGAAAATGAGCCAATTAGGAAATGAAATAGACAGGACAAAGAAGGGTAGTACGGTAAAGTAGATAGAACATGGAGTTCCAAATCGGATTTGAAGCCAAATTCTTCTTCTTAGTAGTTATGTGGCTGTGTGACTTTGGTTAAGTCATTCCATTGTTTTTAGCCACAGTAGATTCCTGTCAAGTCAAGATGACAACTATTCTTTTGGTTTGGCATGAGGATGTAATGAAAAATAATGCATATAAAATACCTAGCATCTGTCTTGGCATAATGTAGGTTTCAGTGTCTATTTGTTTTTTCTTATCCTTTCTTCAAATCTGGAACTATCATTATATTTCTGCCAATCAATTTTTAATTAAAACTTATTTACTGAATTCCTACTGTTTCAGTTGCTTGGGATTGAGCAATGAACAAACCATATTTCAGGAGTTCATATTCTAATATGAATAATTATATATGCTGATTTCAGATGTTGGTAAGTTTTATAAGATTGTTAAAAGTACAATAAAAAAATGGTAGGAGGGTATAGCCAGGAAAATTTCACAGATAAGGTGACATATGAATGAAGGGAACCAGAGGAAAAAAACTTCAAGCAACAATAACATGTAAAAACATATAGATTAGATGGATGAGCTTCAAGTTTTGGTGGAATGAACCAGTGGCCAGACCTATGTAAACAACAGGGATATAATAGGATAAAGGCTGGTAAAAGCAGGATGGCCCAAATTATAAAGGTCCTTTTAAACCTCAGTGAAGGGTCAGGGTTTAATCTCAAGGCTCCTCCTCCATGCTAAGGAGCCAAGGAGAACATGATGAGGGAGGAAGCCTGTGGGTAGATGAGGACTCTGAGGGCCATGCTTATGAGTTTAAACAGTCTCACATCGCTTCAAAAACCAGATACACTCTCCCCAAGCATCTCAGTACCCTTTTTCTTGCTTGATCAAATGTGATCATTAGCAGATTCACATTTTTTTCCAACCAATTTCTTCCAGGCCATTGATCCATGTAGTCTGGTCCAGCCATGCTGAATTGTCATTCCAATGAATAAACTCCCTTTCACTGCCTCTCTGACTGTCCCTTGTGCAATTTCCCTGGATGTTTCCTCCATTTGGTTCCTAGTCATGCCTCTGTTACTGTTTTCATTATTTTAAAAACGGAGAGGATGTGTTTCTGCTGAAGTTGCCCAATCTAGTTTTCACTCTATTGGACTCCAAAGTGTGCTGTCTGGATTCAGGCAGATGGATGAGGCAGAAAAGCCACTGATATGATTTTTCTCTTTCAATTTTCAAATATTTTACTGCTTGCCTGGCTTTGTTTCCTATTCTAACAGAGCCTCTAAGTATGTGTTGTTGTTTTCTCTCTCTTGAGGTAAGCTTTTTATTGCTTTTACCTGTAACATTTGTCTTTGATGGCTTCTGGATATGTGTTGAGGATCAAAGATGTTCCTTTGCATGCTTAGTTATCATGTCTGTGCATTAACTTATTTTCCTTTTGTACTGTGATTTTCTGGCTTATTTTTCAGCTCCTTCTTCTTAGAAATTTCTTTAGAGCGTCACTATATATATATATATTTTTTTTAATAAACTTATTGGCCTCCAGAATTTTTAATGTGTCACATGGTATCCTATTGTTGGTATTTGGAAAAAGAAACACAGCCTCAGAGAAGCGCAACATTGTTGCATGGCTTCTGTGGCTTTACTCTCTTTTCAAATACCTAACAATTAATTAGTTGGTAAACACTCCCTAAAGCAGGTGTCCATCCAAGCCAAAGACAGCTACTCATTTATCTGTCAGTGTGCCCTGAATCTAAGATGCTAACTCGAATAAGTGTCTTCGGGAAATTTAACATTGTTCCTTAACTATTGTTGATCCCTTACTTCCCATAAATCACAACCACCACAGTGATTTGAAATTATGTTGTTTGTCTGTGGTAGGGGCATGATGCACACAATTGCATCATTATGAAAGGACATCTTCCTGCCTAGATATCTGAAATATCTAAATTTGTTTAATGTCATCTTTTATAATTTACTTCCTTGGTGTTTATTTTTTTTAGAACAGTTAGTTTTTGTTATTAGAGGAGTGAATTTAACCTCAGTTACACACATTTTTTTTTTTTTTGAGATGGAGTCTTGCTCTGTCACCCAGGCTGGAGTGCAATGGTGCACTGTCGGCTCACCACAACCTCCACCTCTTGGGTCCAAGCAATTATCCTGCCTCAGCCTCCCAAGTATGGGATTACAGTTGCATGCCACCACACCTGGCTAATATTTGTATTTTTAAGTAGAGACAGGGTTTCATCATGTTGGTCAGGCTGGTCTCGAACCCCTGACCTTGTGATCCACCCGCCTCAGCCTCCCAAAGTCCTGGGAATATAGGTGTGAGCCACCGCACCCGGCTTATACACACTTTTTTGGTAACAATATGTGTAGTATTGGTTTGGCTAAGTTATTTGAAGTTTCTATGCTTTAATACACTTTGCAATGACATTAAGGTTGGTGTCTATAGACAAGTACCATTTCTTTTTTATGTGTTTCTTTCCATTTTGACCCCAGATTTCAAGTACATATTTAAACATTTTAATAAAATATGTCATAATTATTCTGTAAGTAGGTCTAAAATTTGCTGGCTGAAGAGTAATACTGACACAATAATAGACATTATATATTGGCTTCATATTGCATTTTGTTTAAATGCATATATTTTGATCAGTATACAAACGGTACAACCACAATATAAAATTATGGGAAAGCGAGAAAAAGGGAACCATGGTATCTTATAGTAATCTTGATATCTTAGCAGAAATAGTAGTTGCCCTTGAGAACATATAGGTTTAGTTCCTAGAAGCTTATGATACTTCCTACATGGCCAGCACTTGCTAGGTCCTGAGAATAATTACAAGAAATGTAACAACACCCTCTGAGCTCACAAGGAGTTCCAGAGTAGGCAGCAATATAAGAAAACACCATTTTAAAATAACCTGTCACACTTTAGTATTGCAAGATATCTAGGGGGATCCATATATGTACATAGAAAGGGGGCAGAAAAAAATTCTCAGGAAAGGTAAATCCTGTACTTTATCTTAAAGGATAAGTTGCTTAAACAAAGACAAGAAGAATGTCACTCCAGGGGAAAAAAGAGCATAAATGAAGGTATATGCTACAGCTTCATTTGGGCCATTATTTGTAATTCACTATTGTAAGAAAATAATTAAAGTGGTGAGAAATGTAAGAAATTAAATTTTTGGTTAATTGTATTCTAGTATGTGTATCATTATTTGCCCATTGTTTTAATCAAGGAATGTCTAGATATAGAGCTTTATTCATTTTCATAAACATATATATGCATACGTGTATGTATATTTCTATAGTATATTAAATATGTCATAGTGTTACATTTTATTTAACAATTCTTTCTAAATTATTCTTATAGCTACTTATTAAATTAATATCATTAATCATGCTTTTGATCTTTTTCTGTAACTTTGTATTAGTCCCCTTTCTGTTGTTTATAATAGAATACCTGAAACTGGGTAATTTACAAAGAAAATAAGGGTAATTTTTACAATTACAGAAGCTGAGAAGTCCAACATAAAGGGGATGCTTCCAGTAAGAGCCTTCTTGCCAAGGGGGACTCCACAGAGTCATGAGGTGGGCCAGGAGTCCCCTCCTATGATAACCCAATAATTGATTAGCCCATTAACTTCTTTATCTATATATGGATTAATTTATTTATCCATGAATGGATTAATTCATTCATAAGGTCAAAGGCTTTGTGATCTAATTACCTCTTAAAGGCCCCATCTCTCAACACTGCCCCACTGGTGACCAGGTTTCAAGATAAATTTTAGAGGGGACATTCAGGCCATAGTAAGCTTAGATTATTCCTTTAGAGTATGTTCCTAGACTTGTATAGAGTCTATCAAAATATAAAGCAGCTTTATGACTCTTGATATATAGTAAAAATTACTTAATAAAATTGTTATTAATTTAACCCCCTGCCTACAATGAAAGTTTGAATGCATATAGTTTCCAATACTCACTGCTAACACTGGGTGACTTTTTTCTCCTTTAAGTTTTGCTAATATATTCAGCAGAATATTTCTTAGTCTTCAGTATCATCTCCTGTGGTACACTGAGAATTATACTTATGTCTTAATGATGTTATGAGGATTAATTTAAGTAATGAATGAAAATTACTTAGCATACTGGCATATATAAGTGTTCGATAAATTATAGCTATCATGTTATTATTATCTCTCCTACTAATAAAGACCATCACGATCTATTTTTTTCTGTCTTCCTGGATCTATTAATCACTTAATGAATACTTAATGCTCATGTTAGAAAGCATTTTTATTTTATACTAGTGATTGACCACCAGCACACAAAGCCTACAGCTATCACGGGGCAAAAAGTAATGTGATAATTCTACCTCTCTCAAAAAATCAGTTCAGGTAGACAATATAGTTTTTAATACACTTAATCAAATTTTTAATGGTTCAAATAAAGAAAAAAATACATTTAAAAATATGTAAGGTAACCTAATGGACTCATTCAATCCCGGGCAGGGAAAATGAGTCTTAGCTATGTTTCTTGTGCTCAAAAGCTGCTGCTCTTAAATGTAGTAGAACCTATCCAAAAGTGAAAGTGAATTAGTATCTTAACTACAAGATATGTTCAAGTAGAATGGAGAAAAAAAGTAAAAGTGAATGTGTACTTTCCAAATATAGAAGGATTGAACACTAAACAGCATTGTATAATCCGAGTGTTGTACAAAAGTGTGGAGCTGCAATAAAAAACAAAACAAATAAAAACAGAACACTCAAAAAAAAAACTACCCTATGGCATTCATTACAGTCAGGCTGAATTCTGTTTACTTTTCTGAGTAGATGAATTTTTTTTATAAAGTCAGCTTTATTCAAATGTAGTTTATATACAGTAAAATTTACCCTTTTTTGTTGTACCTGTTAAAGCATTTGTCCATTTTATCTATATTGTCCAATTTATAAAATATTGTTCATAATGTCCTTTTATAATTTTAATGTAAGATCTAAAGGTATAGACTCTCTTTTATTCTTCATATTGATAATTTGTGTCTTCTCTTTTTCTTTGTTAATGTATTATCCAGAGATTTGTCAATTTTTTACTGATCTTTTTAGAGGACCAGATTGATGTTATTGATTTTCTTAATTTTTAAAATGTTTTAAATTTCCCTGATTTCTGCTCTTTGCTATATCCTGACTTTTTGTGGCTTTGAGTTTAATTTGCTCTTCTTCTTCTAGTTTCTTAGGCTGACCCTCCAAAGATTCATTCGAAACACTATTTTCTAATACTGTATATATTTTTCTAAGCATGACATTACCTGTATCACATACATATTTATATATTGTGTTCTTACTTTTAATTCAAAATGTTTCCCTATTTCCTTTTTGTACATCGACATAGAATTTATTCAGAATTATGTTTTTAAATTTCTAAACATTTGAGGATTCTTTAAAACTCTTCTATTAATTTCTATTGTCACTCCATTAATTTCTATCGTCACTCTGAATACATATATTATGCAATTTCATTCTTCTAAATTTTTTCAGCATTTTTGTGTCATGTAATATGGTCTGTCTTGGTGAATAGTGTATGCGCACTAGAAAATGTGTATTTTTCTGTTGTTGGGTTTTTGCTCTCTGACCTATAAATGACAATTAGGTCAAATTAGTTGGTACTGTTGTTCAGGTATTCTATCTTTCTAATTTGTACTGTACTCATTCCATCAATTACTGAGATATCTCTGACTATAGTTGAGGATTTTAGAGTAGTTATTTTGAAAACACCATGTGTAATGGCGCAGATACTTAATGTCTAATAAATTAGATTTTTTTTTTCATTAGTTTGAAGCCAGATAATTAACCAAAATGTGTCTGCTGATGCTTAAATGTAATTTTGGCTGTAGTCAAAATAAAAAACATCAGATAGTTGTCACTGAGCAGTGCATAATAACAACTACGTACATGTTCATGCATAATGTAATCAAAGATATATTTTGACATTTGGGGAGCTGTCACTATTTAAGATACTTTCTAAATACCACTAATCAAAAGGCAAGAAACTACAATAATTTTGGCATTAAGATTCTAGATAATTATTTTTAGAAAATTCCCATTTTAAGGCTCAAATGCATTGTCTCTAATAGGGGAAATGTTAGCCTAAATCAGATTTAAGAATCCTTCTGTGACATCATTCTCATTACCATTTTGTGGCGAAATCAACATATTTATTTTATTCACAATCTATTTGATTTAATATGTTTTTTGGAGGTGTTGCTCCTACTTTTTCTCTGTGAGTAAGTTGATAAATTCAGCCTCACACTGTCAATCGTAAGATGGTACAGTAACCACAGCCCTACCTATATACCAGGAAACTGTAATAAATAAATAAACCTATATACCAGGAAAAAGAATAGAAAATGCATTTGGCAATAATAAAGAATTGTACATAATCAAGTTGATATTGTCATAATGATTATTATTAAAACAGTGACATGTTACTGAGAGTTGCTCTTTCCTCTGAACCAGAAAAAGCACATCTGCCCCAGAAACTTATCATACCTGTGCTATCACATTGTATAAGCCTTTGAATAACCTTTATTGTTTCTAACTCAACATTTCATGATCTTTCCTTCCCTAGGCAGCTAATTAAATGTGACTGAACTCTTCAATTCATAATAAGGCAATCAAGAATTTCTATTTCTTCTCAACTAGTTCCTGCACATAATTGCATATTTCCTTTTTTTCCCCTAGAATCTGAAAGAAACAAGATCTAAAGGACTTAAATGGGTTGCTCTCAAAGCCACAAGACAGACGTTTTTAAGATGTAGGCCAAGAGGTATCAAAAATGACCTGGTCAATGTAACAGCGTGACTTTTGATTAATCTACACCAATGATTCTGAATTTGTGCCATCTACTTTAAAAAGAAATCTAACTTGTGAAGCATGATTTCCTATTTTTTTTATCCAGAGAGAATTGGTGGAGAGAAAATTAAGTTTGCTCATCTAAGTAAGTACCTCAGGGAACTATTCACCTATTAATGTATGGGAGAGTTTCAGCTTGTAACTTACCCAATTTCATTAGCATTAATGGGAATTCTGTGTGAAATCCTGTGTGAATCGTTGGTTTAGGAGATGTGTAAGTTTGTTGATTACTTTTATTTTGTAAGGCTTTATTCTCCAGCTCAAATTTTTAACACTTTACACTTGTAATAGAAGCTAAATGTTGGAAGGAGTCAAATTTGGATTTTTGAAGGCAATTAAATCAGAACAGAATCACATATAATTATTCACCTTTGTGAATGCTGACACCTGTTACATGTTCCCTGCTTGGATGTTTTACTGGCTTACTGCCTTTGATATATGAAAACTCAAGCTTGAATTTTAAGTTTTCAACAATTATGTTCTACTAGTGCATACAATATTCTTATTTAATCCAACTCCCCCCCCTTTTTTTAACCCCTCTTATTACTGGGCTATGAGTTTTGTACTCACTTAGATGTCCAATCCTGGGAAATTTTGAAAATGGAAGGCAGAATTAGCGGGAGGTAGGGGGCAGGGTGGGGAAGACCATGGATGCACATGCGCAGATGTAAGTGCTAGCACCTGCTGGACCTTAGCTTCCATCTCTCTCCCGTCAGGAGGAAAAGCACACACATGAAGAAGCCTCAGAGAGATGATCTCCCTCTCTGGCCTGTGCCGACATGTGTGACTGACAACGTAATGGAGCAAGAAGTCACGCCTGAGGGGTAGCCTTAACCCCTCAAACCTAAGACTTACCACTTTCGCCCCCTGCACCCCTCCCAGGAGGCTTTTCCTTCTCTGGACCTACTGTAAGCACCACAGTGCCCAGAATGGAATGGTTTCCAGTCTGGAATGGTCAACGCTAAGGCCCAGAGAATAGGAAGTCCCATGTACTTGGTGAAAAGGTGAAAGTAACTGGCGAGCCTCGAGGGACTTCCTGTAGGCACAAAATCTCCCCCTGCCCTCTAACTTCGGGAAATGTACATTACTAACAGGTTTGTGTCAACTCAAAGTGCTTCAAGCACCTTACAAATTTCAGTTTAGGAAGAGGAGACCTTGGTGAGACCAAAGCCACCGCTTTTAAAATTGTTCAAAATTTTAAAGCTTTGTACACCAATGGGATTCATACTATGAATGTGGACTTCTTGGGCATTTATCGATCACAAATTAAGAAATTCTGCACTAGAGATATATAGAGTACGGTAGAGAATACAGCACACAGATTTTTCTGGGACAGAGGTTATATTTTACTTTGGCCAATATCTTATGGTTAAACTGTTACGTGATTGAAAGCAATAGCATATTGTCTAGTGTTCCAGTAATCTTCTAGGGGATTGGTTTGGCATGCCAACTTTCTCTGAAAGAGCACAAGAAAAGATATACAATGAGCTATAGAAACTTGGTGTTAGTCATTCCACAGGAATCACTGGATTCAGGCACAACTTGATGATAGAGTAATCAAAGGGACCCTGAATAAGAGCTAAAGGAAGAGAAACCTTCATCTTCAAATTGGATTTTTAAACCATCTACCTCATCTAGAATGAGAGCAATTAGTGAGGCAAGGAATGCCAACATGATTAAGAACTTAGATCCAAGAACTTGTGACATGAACACAAAAATACTTACAGTATAGGTCATAAAAGTATTTTGGAAATTCAGAGAAAAAAGAGATGACTTCTGACTAGATGAAAATTCAGATTAATTATCTAGTAAATGATAAAATGCCACAAACCTGATGGTACTCTTTTTCCTTTAACAAAAGCTTTGCTTTATGGATAATACAGGTTGAGTATTTCTTATTCTAAATGCTCAGGACCAGAAGTGTTTGCACAAGAAATGAATCCACCTAGGCCAAGGCAAATGACCTAAGGTCAGGAGTTTCAGACCAGTCTGGACAACATGGTAAAACCTTGTCTCTACTTAAGAAAAAAAAAATAATTAGACAGGCATGGTGGCACATGCCTGAAATCTCAGGTAATTGGGAGACTGAGGCCTGGAGATGGAGGTTGCAGTGAGCTGATGGTATGCCATTGCACTCCAGCCTGGGCAACAGAGTGAGACACTGTCTCAAAAAAAAAAAAAAAGGATTCCTTCTAGCTCATGTCTCCAATGAGCATTTTCCTGAGTGTCATGATGATGCTCAAAAAAGTTTGGATTTTGGAGCATTTCAGATTTTCAGATTAGGGATATACAACCTGTAAGAGAAATATGTTGTGAAAGAAGCAGTAGCAGTGAATTGACAGAGATGCATCAAATTGGGATCTTAAAACCGGTTTAAGTGAGCATTCAGGTGACTGGTGGGATCAGAATTCAGTTTCAGTTCAATTAATTGTAGAATTTGAATCTCTCAAGAGTTTATAGCCTTAATGAAGAACAACAAGAATTCTCAGATGAATGTGATGAGGTGTACTGAGCAACTATATATTAGACATGGAGAGAGTGGTACAGATTCACTTGAAGAAGGTCCTAAAATTTCCTTAGCTGACTTGGAAATGTACTTCATTAAATGAAATTGATCATCCCCTTCTAGGCCACTGCAACAGGTGTTGGGCCCTTTGTGAGAACTGACTTTCTGAAGATAAAGCGAAAGACAGAGGGAAAATAACTTCAGCCTGAGTAGAAGAGGACTTTGATGCTTCTGATTATAAAAACAAACCAAAAACCTATAGTGAATTACTCCAAAGAGTCATGTGTTCATGTGTGGAGGAAAATGATGAGGAAAATCACATCAGCCTCCCATTCCCAAAAAAATGAGCACTGTTGTCAGCCAGCAACTTCTAATAGTATCATTTAGAACAGCCAAAAAATGTCAAAGACCTTGAGTGGAAAGAAACAAATAAGAAAGAAGAAAGTGTGAATCTACTTTTCTCCTTAATGCCATTGAATTCTGTGTACTTTGCTAATATCAATCTAAAAATAGTTGCATCATCCATGGTAATAAAGGGCTTCTAATGCATCTAATGGCATGTTTGATATGTGCAAAAAAGCTTTAAAAAAAAGAGATGAGTCAGTATGAAGACAGCCAGTTCAAATGATTGTGTTTACATCCCCTAGTTGACTTGTTCATAAAATATATTTCTATCTATATAACCCTAAAAGTTAGACCCGTAAAAAGTATTATTAGTTTTTTAACATGTATCAAAGCAAAAAGCATCTCAACCCATGTGCATTTATTTTCTTTTGTTCAGTTATCTACTTTCTTGAAGGGGGAGGGTGGAGGTTGTTAATAAATATTTTCTTCCTTTTAGGAAAAATTTTATTTCTGTTGATATATTACATTTGGGGTTCAATGTCATTGGAACTGGATATACAGCTAGTCCTTTACAACTAAACCCTTCTATTTTAAATCATGTCTGCTTTCTTTTAAATGACAAGTATCTGATCTTTGAAATATGTATGTGTTGGGGGGAGCATTTAAATGTAACTTATTTAATACTTTTCGTGTAAGAAGGAAAAGTTTCTGTGAAAGATTTAATATTTAAACCTTAGAACTTAAATCTTCTGATCTTTAGTTTCTCTGCTCTTTCAGAGGCTCTTAAAATACTCTTTTGAGATAAAAAATAAATTGGTAGTTACATTTGGTGCTACGAAAGTAAAAATGTACTTGCTTTCCGGTCTCTTCAGTTTGGTAAGGGATAAGTGGTAATGATGGTGTCAGTCAAAGCGTCTTTGAGAATAACCATTATTTACCCATAAGATAAAACTTTTAAAGACTCTCTAACAGAATATGGAGTTGTCCTGGGGGGTTCAACCTGGTATACAGATGGTTTGTCACACCTAATATCAGGATTTAGTGAAATCTATTGTTTGTCCTAAGAAAAAAAACATTTCTAAGACATTTGAAATTTATTGGGCTACGTTTCATAATTCCTGGTAGTTGCCTAGATTTCTGACCTTTACTTAAGGCAACTTTAGAAGCCAGTGAATCCAGAAAGATCAATTCAGAAATTTGATAAACAAAAAATCTGTTCATTTTGAAATTAGTCAGAAAGGTTGTAACTTCTCTTTAAGTGAATTACAAATTACTCATCACTTTCCTTTAAGAATGATAGGTTCAGAACATAGGATTCTAAAATATCTCTCAAACTGTGTAGATTAACTTATTGACGTATTTATGTATGAATCTTCAGCAAAGTAATGGAAATAACCAGTGTGATTTTGGGTCTCATTATTTTTCCTCCATATATAATCTTTGCACATATTCGGGGCAGATAATAACATAAACTAAGCTATAAATTTAGAATAGAACTGAAGGATAGTTTCACACGCCCAAATTTGTGTGCCAGTTACTAACAATGCATTGTTATTACAAACTTAAAAAATGAAAGCCACACAAATAAATGCCTTACATATGTATATTTATGTAGGAGATGAATGGTTGAAGAGAACAGAACTTTAGCCAAAGAATGGTCCTTAACTACAGGAAAGCTTATTAATTTGAAATTATAATATTTCAACTAGAACTAAGTAAAATTATCCCAAAAAGAGTTAGTAGTATAAATGAGATTATAAATGACGTATATCCTGGCTTTACGTTGCAGTGATTATGCCATTTACAAAACATTCAAATCTGGGTGCAAATGTAATGTTATTATGCATGCCTACAGATTACTAAAGTACTCTTAATTGTCTACAATTTTAGGTTTAATATACATATATTACTTATTGATTTATACATAAGCAGTTTGACATGGTTTGGCTGTGTCCCTACCCAAATCTCATCTTGAATTATAATCCCCATAATCCCCACATGTTGTGGGAGGTACGTGGTGGGAGGTAATTTAGTCATGGAGGCGGTTTCTCTACGTGGTTCTTGTGATAGTGAGAGTTCTCATGAGATCTGATGGTTTTATAAGCATCTGGCATCTCCTCTACTGGCATTCATTCTCCTGCTGCCCTATGAAGATGTGCCTTCTACCATGAGCCCTCCCCAGCCAACCACTCACTCACAGTGGTACATCCCCAGTTCTTATAATCTGGAAAAGTTCTACTTATAAAATATAAACACTCCAGTTTTTTACTACAGCTTTCTACCCTCCCAGTTCTCCTGCAAGTGTTATCTCTACCTGCCTTTCTTCTGACCAAGACCTCCACCTTCTACTTGTCATATGTTTTCATTATTTATCTAAATCATAATCCACTCTCACCCATATCCTTCTAAATCTTAAATATATTTTAATTTAGCCACTCTCTAACATGTTTTTACCACTTATTCTATTATCATTCTCAAGAATCCATCTCACAGAACATAAATTCTCAATCAAGAATTGTCATCCTTCCCTAATCAATGAGGTACATTTTTTAGAGAAGAAAATAGAGCCTCAAAAAGTACTTTGTTTTCATAAGTATTTTTGCGAGGAACAAACTGTCACTCAAGACTGAAAATCCTGTTTCCTCAGTACAACATTTCTCACAGTCGGTACAGTGGCTATTTTGAGTCTTGGCCATCTTCCTCAAGCCTTCCACTCATAAACTCTGTAGCCTATTTGGAATTGATAATCCAACTTTTTATTTCTGAAAAAAATATGCTATTAAACTATGATATCTGTCAGCATTAAACCCACAAAGGTAAATATGCCTGTTTTGTCTTACATTCACGTGTGTGTGTGTGGATGTATATATATATACGCACATATATGTACATATATATACACACATATATGTATATATACACATATATTCACCTGTCTGTGTGTATATATATATGTGTGTATATATATACACACACACACGTACACATATATACACACAGGTGTATATATATACATACACACACATTCACTTATGTATGTGTACACATATATGTATGTCTGTGCATGTATATATGCATATATGGGGACACAGCCAAACCATATGTATATATGTGTTTATATATGCACACAGACATACATATATGTGTATATATACACATACAGAGGTGAATATAAAAGACAAAACAGGCACATTTACCTCTGTGGGTTTAGTGTGTATATGTGTGTACATATATGTGTGTGTGTGTGTGTGTGCGTGTGTCTACATATAGACACACTATATAGTGTCAATATATACACATAGACATATTATAAATATATAGTGTATATATGTGTATATATATACACACATAGACACACATATATTCACCTGTCTATGTATGTGTACACATATATGTCTGTGCATGTATATATGCATATATGGGGACACAACCAAACCATAGGTATATATGTGTGCATATGTGCACACGGACATACATATATGTGTATATATACACACAGTGGTGAATATAAAAGACAAAATAGGCACATTTACCTCTGTGGGTTTAGTATGCATATGTGTGTGTATATATATGTGTGTGTGTGTGTCTACATATATATATATATAGACACACTATATATAGTGTATATATGTGTATATATATATACACACATATAGACACACACATATATACACATATACACACTATATATATTGAGAGACACACTATAGTGTGTCTATATGTATATACATATATATAGACACACACATATATACACATATACACACTATATATATGTATATATCTATATACATACATATATTTAGACACACACAGAGGTTAATATATACACAGACAGGTGAATATGTGAATATATGTCTGGGTATATATGTGAATTTATGTATGTGCATATGTATATATATACACACATATACATACATATATGTATACACACATATACACAACATACACATATATGTATATATACGCATATGCATACATGCAGTGTAAGATAGTCCTCCTTCCTTCAAAAGATTCATTCATTTACCTGAGTCCTAGAGTGTATAGTCTTTCATTTTCCAAGGAACCTTGCTACATCGATTTTTTTCCTTTTTCTGCAGTGTCTTCTGAGAAAAAAAAACACTAGCTAACATTGGTTAAGGGTATTTTGACACACATTTACAGAAAAAGAAACTGAGATTTGTCTTAGAAATGTCCCCAACTGAGAAATACCCAAAGTCCTGCTCTGCTTGAAAGTGTAAGAACTAGAATTAAGATTGAAATCAGTGATACATGGAGAAAAGATTTGCTATCACATATTGATTGAATCACAGAATCATTTAAACAGCTTGAGGTACTTCTCCTCCTAAATAAAATACCACAAAATGATCTGGGAGTAATTGGCTCTATACTTCACATGTCCCAACAATCTGGCTTTACCCTGCTCTGTTCCCCTGAAACCTTGATTGTGCTCTGCTTGTCTGTGAGCTCCTTGTTGTCGATAACACTTCTTGAAGTTTTTAATTACTTACTGTTTTAAAAATGTTATTTCACTGAGTTCCACTGCCCCACATGTTTTGTCTTTCCTTCTACCTCTTTGGTTGCTCCTTCTTGGTTTCCTTCACGGTGTTCTCCTATTTCCTTAAATGGTTCTCAACTATTGATTCTCAGTAGGATTTGTTCCTCGGTCACGTCATCTATTGTGATGACCTTGCTGAGGGCTTGTTTGCTGATACTTCCCAGAAGTAATGAGGAAGGTTTGTTTAAGCTCCCATTCACTACCTTCACCTCTCACTTCTTACCTGCACCAATAGCTGTTCTTTTCTTAACAGCTCATAGGTGACTTGTGGTGCAAACTTTTGAGTTAGTAAGTGGTCTTGTAACTGAGGAAGAATGTTGGTTGCCACAGTCGTAACTGTAAAATATGTTAAGCCCATTGGTTCTCCAATATGCTGGGCTTCAACATGCCCACTTGTGAAGCAGCCTGATAAACAGATTTTTATTCTGGTCCATTTTAACGCTTCATCACCTCCCTCATTGTTATTGGTCTAAAGTTGAAACTATTGTTTTCTGCATTTGATGTTGTAGATGTCCAGATACTAGTTTATCTGAAAATTCTGCCAATTTGTGAGTTAAATGGAAGAATGGATGGTTCCCAATTTTATAGAATCTATTAAACAAGAGTTGTAAGTAACAATCTTCAGAGTTTCCTGATTCAAGACTGAGGTCTGTGGATCCTCTAAGTGGCAGAGCTGGAAACTCTAATCTCCTGCTTGCATTCCTGGCTTTTCTTCAATTTGAATTTGCAAACATCAAGGACTCTGCAACGGAGGTACTCTCTGTGGTAAGTCAGCAATAAATAGTATTAAATCACAGAGTTACCTTGGTTTACCTAGTGAGCAGACCTGTTTCAAAACCAGCACTTGTGTCTCTCTCTTTTTAGTGGCTAGCAGAGAACCAGTAAGTACTACAGTGAACAAGTGCTGGATATATCATAAGCATAATTTGCTGCCATGTTTTTGGATTGGTCTTGTGGAAAGGCAATTTCATATTCATTGAAGGAAGAAAAGGTCTAGGTTAGAGTGCACTTCTGTTTAATTTGATGCTGTTTTTCATTTTCTGCCCACCCTTTGTCCTTTCATTTCCCCATTGTACTATTTTAGTTACTAGAGACTTAAGACAGAATAAGGAAGAAAGGGTGTGTTTAGTGAAAGTGGAAGAAGAAAGCATAGATAAAAGCTAAAAAAAAAAAAAAAAATTAGTGTCCCGGAGGTTTTTACACAGACCTCTGTGTAGTACCTACATTACTGCACAGATCAATAGTTACTTTCCAGTGAGTACCTACTTTTTGTTGTTGGTTTTTGTTTGGTGTTTTGCGTTTGGTTTGTTTTTGTCTTTTCGAGTTAGGTTCTTGGCTTTGTTGCCCAGCTGAAGTGCAGTGGCATGACCACAGCTCACTGTAGTCTCAAACTCCTGGGCTTAAGTGATTCTCCCTCCTCAGTCACCAAAGTCATTAAGATTACCAGCACGAGCCACTGTGCCCTGGGATACACTCTGCACTGTGTATACACACACACACACACACACACACACACACACATTTATGTGTATATATGTGTATGTGTGTATATAAATATATATATGTATGTGTGTGTGTATATATATATATATATATGTATATAACAATTAAAGGATGCAATAAACCACTTTGGAAATGAATTTTAATATGGCAACATTCACCAAGACTTTCCCCAAATGTATATACATTTTGATCCAAGAGTTCTTTGATAACTTACCTTTGAGTTAGTGAGAAATGCAGGCAAAACTTTATCTATAAGGATGTTTATATTGTATTATGATACAAAAATCAGATAAATACAAACTTAATAACTCTACTATTTAATTATAATATACACAAATTATTTAATACAATCAGTTCTGCCTGAAAATCAGAATAAAAAATACTAAGTCATTCAATAATGTAATTTCATGTGAAAAAGGAAGCATATAAAATTGTTATGCCCATAATTAAAATTAGGTATTTTGTTTTTATTTTATCCTAGCTTTTTACATTTTTTTCTTCAGTAAAAGCATTTTATTTTTATAACCAGAAAAATTAAGTAATTTTTAAAGAAAGACTAATTGATAATTAAAATCAGAAACATCTAAAAGAATAAAATATAATGGGGTTGGATATAAATGTCTATGTTTAGGTATAACACAGAGAAGACAAAAAAGATTTAATAACTATTCATGATCTTAGTAAGTCAAGGTCATATTTATCTTAATCTTAACGTCAACTTGATCTTAATAAGTCAAGTTTTAGACAACAGTAGATAATGTCTCCTGACAAGATAAATGCAGTCTTTGAATTATGTTAATATTTCTACTAAGAAAACAGAAAGTACTAGGCCTTTGTGCTCTGACTTGGTCTGGCCGTATTTGGAGGATCGTGTTTCATTCTGAGAACCACATGTTAAATAAGACAAACGATTTATAAGTAAATGTGACCAAAATTACATGTGACTGCCATGTGGAAAACAGATTTACTAGGGTAGTAGAGCTGGTGCAGGTATTTGTATTGTTTAAATACAAAGTTGTATTTCTCAAGAATAGAACTATAAAAAGCAGAACCAGTTTTTCTACCATTAGTTTTTTCACAAAGTTAATGAAACAGCATCTGCATGGCCTTCTTTACATGAGTCCTGATCTACAAATAAAACAGATTAGCTCTACCCACCATCCCTCCAAACCTGCAGAATCCTGAGGTCTGTAAGGCAAAACAATTTGGGTGTTTTCAAGATTTAGACAATTCCTTCATTATAAGGATTCCTTTTCTATTAATAAAACATGGAAAAATATCAAAGAAAAGGAGATGAGTATGAATCACAGAACATAATTACTTTTGTAATGTGGCATGTTATAAGACTATTCAAGCAGATGTACATGGAAACAGTTTGCCAAATTATTATACGGTAATATTATAAAATATTTTGTCAATGAAAAAAGTTGTGGCTATCAACCTATGAAAATCCTTTTGGAGTGTATGTGTTCAAACCTGTCTTCAGAAGCTACTTAATATGTGAATAATTACTTATGGGTCTATTTAATGTCTGGCTTTGAATTGCTTTTTCTGTAATTCACAAAAAAGTACAAGTATGCCAGATGGCAATGCATAAGATAAGAATAATTCAATGCTTTCATTTAACAAAGTACTGTAACTTGGCTGTCGTTGAAAAAAAAATTATTTTTAAGGATAAGTCAATCTTCACATCTAAATGTATGTATGTATGTGTGTGTGTATATATATAAATGTATGTATGAATCTATGTAGAAATTTTTATATCTGTATCTTGTTTAGTTACTCAGTATATTTTTGTTTATTCATCAATGCAGTGAATTTTGTTTATATTATATTTGTTTTCTAGATATACATTACCAAATAGTGGTGAGAAGATGAGTCTGATTAAAAAAAATAGTAAAAAAAAATCTGTATTAAAACCCATATTCAACAAATGCAATACGGCTATTGATCAAAACAAAGATATTACTATGCATTAGGGAAAACATATTCAAACCTTTTCATTGAAACTTTGTGGACTGCACAGTTTTGAAGCAAATTTACCAATAAAATGAATCTGAAATTACACAGCATAGACATGTTAAGTAATTATGTCTGTGCCACAAAACATGTAATTTTTCTTATTCTTGACCAGTAATAAAACTAATTAAGATTATATATATATTTTAAGATAATAAAAGAAAAACTATTTAAAATCATTGAGCAAAAACAAGAATTCTGATTTATCTGTTCTTTGTTATATATGGCTGCAGATTTTAGCCAACATTTTATATTTAGCTGTAGCATAATGAAATCTATTTAACTTTCAGCTAAAAGCAGGGAAAGCCTTCAAAGTACTTTATACTTCCAATGCATTACTATATTCTACTTCTAGTTTGTAATTTCACAATAATCAAAATAATCTCATAAAGGTATATTATTTTTAGTGTTTCTCAACAAAACCTGAATCTTTTCTATGCAAAAATCAGTGATCTCAGCTAAAATTACAAAAAACAAGTTTCTCTTTCTTACATTTCATGTCAAGCAAATTAACCTATCCCCTCCTACTCTCATCTCCTTTCATTTATCATAGCTTCTTGCTGCCAATTGGTGAGTATCTGCCATTCCAATCCATTTTATATCATTTTTGCTTTCCTCTGCATCTTTCTTAGATTCAGATTCAAGTATATATATTGAATATATATTATACATATTTTAAATTACTAAAAATGTATTGAATGTTTGCATACTGTAGCTTAATTCAAAGGCATCAGTTATTTTCAGGGATTCTGTCTTCCACAAGACAGGCTTTGCTGCTTTGCCTGAAGCTGGGCTGCCCTTCTCTAAAGTTTCATACTTTTAGGTCTTTTCCATTGAATTTCAAACAATTCAACCTTACCTTTCTTTTTAATTCTAGCTCACAGGGCCAGCCTTCCTAGGATCTTCAGCATCCAGTGGGTGATAGACAAATAAATTGCCCAACATTTGAGTCAGAATTAGGTAAAGAATCAAAATAATCTTTAAAAAGTTTTTTCAATTTATGGAATTAATGGCTATATAACAACTGGGTATTAAATTGAGCTTAATCTATCCAAGTGAATCAAAAACAATGATGACATTCCACATACTCAGAAGGCTCAGCGGTCATGTCTCTCTTGCAAAATGTAGGCATAGAATGAAGGTTCAACCTACCTAACTAGTTACTTTTGCATTTTGGATTCTGGAATCACAGTAGAAAAAATAGGTATAGTGATGCCTACATGGCATTTGAAGTCACAATGCCAATCTGTCACCATTCGGTAAGCAATATATAAATCCTGCCTGCAGCTGCAAAAGGGCTCCTGCCTTCAGTACCTACTGCATTTATTTGAAAGGAAAGCAAAAAAACCTCGCTCAACACCTTTTACAGGTATGGTGACTGCTGTTTCTGCAATTAATTAGGCTCCATTTGTTTACATAATATTAAGGAGTATTGCAGGCACCAGTCTTTCAAGTTGCCAACCCCAAAACACATTGTTTTCAGTTTCTTTAAATGTAATTAATCTGTAGACTTCTGTGCTAGGTTAACTGAATTGATTTTTTTTTCTGCCCCCTCCCTCTTTTGTCACTTGACAGCTTGAAACTGGGCCTGGAAAAGCTCATTTGCATTCCTGCAGCAAGGCTGGTGAATAAACCGAGCAAATGTGTCTATTTGTGTACTTCAATATATGACTGCGCTTGCTTCAATCAAGACTTATTTTCAGTATCATGGCCAACAAAAGCATTAAACGAGTTTTCTCCAACATGAATGATAAGCTGTAGAATGTACTTCTTTAAAATATTTTTTTTTCTGTGACACTTATGGAATACAACGAAAAATAGAAGCAAGAGTGCAAATCTCACTAGACATTCACAATGCTGCCTTGCCATCTGAACTCTTTCTCCTTGTTTCCTGACATGTTAAGTGCCTTCATTATAGTTTAGGTTGTACCTGATTATAAGTTTAAAAGGTTACAGTTATATCTCAAAAGTAATTATTTAAAAAAAAATCAGTATTTCACACTCAACTTCAAAGACTGCATTCTCAACCCAAGATTGTCATTTTATATAATACTGATATATTTTGGGAATTGATGCTGGTGTTGACCTCTCAGAATGAGAAATATCTAACACATATGTTTTCAGGAATTAGTATTGGTTCAACATAATCCCTTCTAAATACTTCTAATTCTTCCCCTATGAAAATACTTGGTACATTTTCATTTAAATTATTTTTTCTTTAACTGTCTCCCGTTCTGGGGTCACTTAACTGAACCCAATTATTTTTTGACCATAAACTTATGTGGTTTCAACTATAAAGTCAACATCTGTATATGTACATGTTTGTGTGTGTGAGAGAGAGCGAGAGAGAGAGCGAGAGAGAGATATCTTTGTGTTTCCGGGAAAGTATAAGTGAAAGAAGAAAATTCACTTTCTCTGTGTTTCATGTAATGCTGTCATATAATGTTAATGACAGAGATGATATTCTCAGTTATTTCAGTCAACACATTCTTCTTTTCATAACCTAATCTCCTTCATCTGAAAGAGAAATATATTTTTAGCCAACTCTCTGGGACCTAGTCATTGATTTATGAATATAAGGTGAAGGACTTCATGAATTTTTTCCTGACCTCCATCTGTCATTTCCTTAGTCATATCTATTTTAAGAAATATAAAACAAATTGTCCTAATGGGGCACATTATCATCTTGATATATCACACAGGAAGGACTCCCTCTGCTTCTTATCACATCCTTACAGAAAATAAGCTTTACGCTGTCCTGAGCTGATTTTCTCTATATTCTTTATTATTTTATACTGATGATGATATACATTACTCAAATGCTGATTCACTTTCAGTATTTTTACAAAAGATTGGAGTAATTCTGTTCAAGTCTTCTGTAGATAAGAACAGACAATGAGAAGCAATTGTTACCACATCTGAGAATATCTGAGAAATTAATCCCCCAAAGCTGTCCAACATCTCATTCCTCCAACTGCTAACAGTTCCTTTACTATGTGTGAGTTCACATTCTCCAAAAACTATCAGTTATGTCTTTGAGAGACATCACAACTGTTAGGCCTCAAGCCTCATCCAAAATAAGCATAAAAAATAATCACTCTGCTTTTTAAAGACAAACAACCAGATAAAAAACAAATATAAAACTTTTGATGTATATTTTGAAGAAACTCCATGTAGTCTTATTTTATAGCAATATGTAACTACATATAGAAATTATATTTTTCTCTATAGGCTAACACATTCTCTATCTTTCTTATACACACACACACACACACACACACACACATTGTATGAACTACAAAGAAATTCTGGATGGAGAAAAATATGAAGACATTAGTGATGACAATTTATTATCTTGATTAGATACAGAGTAAAGATAAGCCAATACGATATTCTAAAAGAACAATTTAGGAGTTGACACAAGATTAGGGTCCATTTCAAACAAGATGCAATGTGATTTATGCAAACAGATGGTAAGATGATACACTTTCCTTATAAGGTATTGTAAGATTTATTGTGTGGACTTGGAAACCCCAATAATACACTTCCCAATGAGAACTATCACCTTAATTTGCATACAGAGACTTGGAGCTCTCCTTAGGGGTTGGCCATGTCCATTCTGTAGCAATAAATGATAGTTTATCGAGGGGACTTGATTTAAGCGAAGTTTGTTAAAAAAAAAAAAAAGTTAGCAACTAGGGCTTTGTTATTAAGTCAAGATGTACAAATAATGACTTTTCATTTTGTTTGTTACAGTTGACTATTTATTTAGTCTTACTTGGAGTCCTACATTTTAAGAATACTGACAACTGAAGTTTTGTTAGAGAAGGGTAATCTGGAGGGTGAAATATTTAAATCCCAACTGGAAATGAGAAAGAGCTATTGGTAAGATAATGACTTAGTTTGGATACATAGGAAAGTCATTGCGTTGTTCTACATCTGAAGCACTACCATAAAGAAAATGAATATCCTCATGCAGTATAACTTTAAAGGGCAAAACTAGGCTGAATTACATCAAGTTGCAATATGTTAAAGTTTGTCACATTTTAAGGAAAAGTGCTGTAACAATTAATAATATCTAACCACACAGCATGAGTCTTTTGAAGAACTGTTCTTGTCACTGGAAAAATGCAAGCAGAGCTGTCAGCTATGAGGAGCAGTGCCAAAAGGAATCCTGCACTGGTTGAATTAGGAAAGTGAGATTCTAGAGCTATTTCTAGACCCCAGATGTTAAAATTCTAATAAATCAGATACCTTAGAAATTTCCAATTATCCCTTTGAAAAACTTTCATAGTTAGAAATATATGTGAATCGGCCAGACTCTTACCACTTTTAATATTAAAAGATTAAAAGGTGATTTTAAGGACATTCAAAAGTGGTAATGATCTTGAATCAGTCTATATTACATTATGACAAATCTAGGCATAATTTTGAACTAAGTTTGAAGAGATATAAAGAAAGCTTATGTTAAAGTCATCATGTCAAGTGCTGAAGTTAACGCAAAAATAACCTGGTTCTTCTCAAGCAGATTTTTGTCTAAAATGAAGACTGAACAAAAAGCACAGAGAGATGAACCTGGAGGCAGAAAATCTTAAGTTGCTCAAGGATATACTTAAGATATTAGAGAAAAGAATAAATGGGCTGAGGTAAGTATAATACTAGAATGGATATATTATGTAAAGCAAAAACACTCACTAGAAAATTGTGTTTCCAAAGAGGTCTAGAAGGCATATCATTCACAAGACAAAAAGGATGCTTTTGAGGAACACCCGAGGGTGATGGTCAGAGAAGTGATTACAGAGCTATGTTCATTAACATCTACGATGATTATGAAGCTCTGAAGTAATAGATGATATCCCTTGATCACCAGAATCCAGGAGGTTCCAATTCTCATGATGCCTGGCAAGATCACATGAACAGCTATGGGGATTTTTCATAGGGAATTAGAAATATGGTTACTAGAACTGGACAGTCAACAGGGATGACGCTTAATGTATATAATACCAAATTGAAAAAAAGCAAGAAGGAGAAATAAATGATGAAGATTGTCACCCCACTGATTTTTAGAATTGGAACCCATTGGCTGAAAGGGTAGCCCCATCCCTAGGATGAAGCACTCCACAATTTTATGACAAGTAATTGCTGTGGTGAATCCCTCAGACTTAATAAAAATATAAACTGCTCAGTTAAAACTGTATTTCAAATGAATAACATATAAATTATTTGTATAACTATGTCCCCAAAATTGCATGAGACATACATATACTTAAAAGTTATTTGTTTATCTAAAATACACATTTAAATGTATCCTGTAAATAATCTTGTATCCCTACTACTTTGAAATCTAAAGTGTCATCATGACTCTTCTGTTAAAGTGAGAGCTTTCCAATAACAACTGGGGTTCTGACTAAATTCTGTCTCAGAGAGGGCCCGCTTGTCTACCTTTAGGCCCACCAACAGTTATTTTTCCAGACTCCAATGCTTAATTGAAATTTATAAACATGGTAGAGTGATTTATACATTGGGTCTCTGATCTGTGGATTAAGAACTATCATAGAGGTGAGGGTCAAATGAAAAGCTGTGAAAAAGCTCTTCTTCACCCAAGATAGTGTAACAAAAGCAATACTGTATTCACAGTTGACATCATACTCAATGAGGAAAGATTAAAATACCTCCCCCTAATATCAGGAACAACACAAAAATGTCTACTTTCACCAATGATATCCAACATTGTTGTAGTCAAAAAAAATTAGACTATTAAATAGATACATCTAAACTGGGGAGGAAAGTAAAAGTATGTATATTCAGAGATGACATCATTCTACATAGAAGAAAAATGCCAAAGAATCCATGGAATAACTATTAGAGCTAGTCAATAAATTCAGCAATGTTGCAGGATATAAGGTTAACATACAAAAAAACTCATTTGTGTTCTACACAATGGAATAAATTAAAGAAAGGATGTGAAAGACTTGTACACTGAAAACTAAAAAATATTTTTGAAAGAAGTTAAAAAATAACTAAATAAATGGTAAAACATCTCATATTCATAGATTGGATGACTTAATATTGTGAAGATAACATTCAAAGTAATCTACAGAGTCAGTGAAATCCCTATCAAAATTCCAGCAGTCACTTTTCAGAAATAAAAAAGTGAAACATCAAATTTATATGTAATTATGAGAGCCCCTGAACAGCCAAATAATCTTAAAAAGTAAAAACAAAGATAGAGGAGTCACATAAAATTAACCAAAACACCGTAATGCTAGCATTAGAACAGTCATATAGACCAATGTACATCTAGAAATAAGTTTATATGAATTTTGTTGTGTCCTCCCCTAATAAAGAAAAATATGTTAAAGTACTAGTCCCCATTTCCTCAGGATGTGATTTTTTTTTAAATAGGTTGTATGAATCCATTCACTGCTATAAAAACATACCAGAGATATGGTAATTTAAAAAAAGAGGTTTAACCAATTCACAGTTCCATAGAAATTTGGAGGCCTCAGGAAACTTACAATCAAGATGGAAGGGGAAGAGGCACATCTTACATGGTGGCACGCAAGAGAGAGAAGAGTGTGGAGTGAAGAAGGAAGAGCCCCTTATAAAACCATCAGATCTTGTGAGAACTCACTTACTATTATGAGAAAAGTATGGGAGAAACCACCCCCATGATCCAATCACCTCCCACCAGGTCTCCTTAGACATCTGAGGATCATGGGGATTATAATTCAAGATAAGATTTGGGTAAAGACACAGCTAAATCATATCATAGCATTGCTGCAGATATAGTTAAGATTAGGTCATACTGGAGTAGGGTAGGTAGTCATCCAATATTACTAGTATTCCTATATGACAACCATATGAAAACACAGACACACAGAGAACCATGTGTTCTGTACACCATGTCTGAACACTAAGTAACGATGAATACAGAGATTGGAGTCATGCAGCTGCAACCAAGAAATGCCAGTGATCGCCAGCAAACCATCAGAAGCTGGAGAAAGTCAAGGTAGGATTCTTGTATAGCTTTTAAAGGAACTAGGGCCCTGCCAACATTTTGATTTAAGATGTCTAACCTCCAGAACAGCGAGACAGTAAATTTCTCATGTTATAAGCCACCAAGTTCATGGTATTTTGCTACTGCAGTCCTAGAAAACTAACACACCACATATGTATGGCTAACTGATGTTTGACAAGGTATCATAATTCAACTAGAATAGTTTCTTTAACAAATGGTGCTAGACAAACTAGATATCCTATCTTACTGTATGGAAAAATTAACTTAAAATGGATCAGCAACTTAACTATAAAAGTTAAAACCATAAAATTTATAGAAGCAAATGTAAAGGTGAATCTTCATGACTTTGAATTAGGTAATGGACTCATAGATATGACATCAAAAACAAAAACAAAAAATAGCCAAGTTGGACCTCATTGAAATTAAAAACATTGTGCATCAAAAAATATGAAGAGATTTTTTAGATACTCGTGCTTATTAGATTACAGAATGCAAGATAATGTTAGCAAATCTTGTATCTAATAAGCACTAGTATCTAAAATATATAAGAAACTCTTACAACTCAACAACAAATAAACAATCTAATTTGAAAATGAGCTAAAGGCTTGAATTGACATATCTCCAAAGAAGATATTCAAAGGTCAATAAGCACTTAAAGAGATGTTTGACATTATTAGTCATTATAGAAATGCATATCAAAACTACAAAGAGATACCACTTCACATCCACAGGGGTGGTCATAAATAAACTAAAGTGAAAAATATGTATTGACAAGTGTGTAGAGAAATAGAAACTCTTGTACATTGATAGTGGGAATGCAAAATGATTAATCTGCTGTGGAAAAGGGTTAGATGGTTCTTCAAAAATTAAAAATGGTATTGCCAGGTGACCCTGAAATTCTACCTTTAGGTATATACCCCCACATTGAAAATAGACCCTCATACAAATACGTATATATGCATGTTTATAGGAAAACTATTTGCAATAATCAAAAGGTAAAACCAACCCACATGTCCAACCACAGACACATGGATAAATTGTGTCATATACAAACAATGGAATATTGTTTAGCCATAATAAAGGAATGAAGTACTAACACTGTAACAGGAATAAACCTCCAACACATAAGGTCACATATTCTATGATTCTATTCATGTGAAATATACATTTACAGATAAATCCACAGAGACAGAACACATATTGTTGCTTACCAGGAGTTGAGGGAGAAGGTAAAATGAGGAAAACTGCTTAATATATTTTAATTTGGAACGTTAGGAATATGTTAAACTAGATATGTTGGTTGCACATTATTGTGAATGTACTGAATTCTATTTAATTGCTTTTAAATGATTAATTTATGTTTTGTGAATTTTGCATCTATAAAATTTTTAAATATTATATTGATATTATATTCTGGAGGAGATGGCAGAGATTAGTTCAACCTTTAAAGACCCCAAATATATAGGCGTGGTGATTCCATTTATGTCTTCATTTAATTCAATAATCTGGCCTCTGTAGAAACTGGATGAATCATGGAGAATGACTGTGTTCTGTGACAGACTTAATTAAGCAGTAGCCCCAGTTGCAGCTGCAGCACTGGATGTGGTATTCTTGCTGAAACAAATTAATAAGACCTCAGGTATGTGGTATATCGCCAATTGATTTGGCAAATGTATTCTTTTCCATTCAAATCAGAAAAGAGGATCAGAAAAAGTTTGCATTCATGGGGTACAGAATAATATTTATTTACAATTATGCCTCAGGACTATGTTAAGTCTCTTGCCTTCTGTCCTAAGAGATCTAGACCACCTGGACATATCAAAGAACATCAGCCTGCTGCAGTACACCAATGACATCATGCTGAGTGGGCAAGATAAGAAAGAAGTGGCTACTACTCTGGAGGCCTTTGTAGGATATGTGCATTTCAAAGGAGAAAAACAAATCTACAAAGTTCAGGGACTTGACACTTTAGTACAATTTAGAGGGATTTGTTGCTCAGGAGATTGCCATGATATTCCTTTCAAGGTAAAAGACAAATTGCTGCATCTTCCACCAACAGCAAGGAAACAAAGTATCTGTTAGACTCTTTTGGGTCTACAGGTAATATATCCACACTTGAGAATAATTATTAGAGAATATGAAAACCTCTCAGATTTCCTGGAGTAGAGAAGAACACTACAGCAAACTCAGGCCACAGTGACATCAATGCTGCCTCTTGGGCCATGTGATCCTGCTGACGTGCTGTTGAGAAGTAATGTAGTATGGAGCTCATTAACAAGCTCAAGTGGGAGAATCACAATGCCGTCTCCTGGGATACAGGGTG
Organism: Cacajao melanocephalus; assembly: GCA_963573385.1. Classification (NCBI taxonomy): domain Eukaryota; kingdom Metazoa; phylum Chordata; class Mammalia; order Primates; family Pitheciidae; genus Cacajao; species Cacajao melanocephalus. The sequence continues at coordinate 97,412 of CAUYLG010025486.1, forward strand.
GTGGTATCCACCACAGAGAATTAAAGCACTTTAAGAAATAAACAAGAGTTTGACATAGCCCTGGGCCCTATTCAAGATAGAACACTTGAAAACAGGATACAAACTGGAAATGCCTTTGAAATTCCCCATTATTAGTTGGAGTCTATCAGATCCACCAAGTCATAAAGTCAGATAGGCCTGGTAGTAGCTGCCCATCATAAATGAAAATGGCACATCAAGGAATGAACCTGAGCAGGATCAAAGGGCCCAAGTTATACCCATGAGTGTATACTTTCAGACCCTATGTCATCCACTAGAGTTGCACCAGGACCTCCATCTTCTTGCACTTAAAGCCATATGGGGGATTCTATGCAACCAGCTGAAGGAAGAAGCAGAAGCTGTACTTGATTTATGAATAGTTCAGCTTTGGTAGGAGAGCACAAACTGAAAATGGTCAGTGACTATAGATACTCATTCAGCAGTTGCCCTTAAAAACAGTCAAGAGTGATAATTTCCCAAATGGGCTGAGCTATGAGCAGTTAACCCAGTCATCTATTTCTGTGGAATGAGAAACAGTATCATGTCAAGGGCATAGGAGGAAAAGAATTAGAAGACTGGAGACATCTTCCAGACAGAAGCATGTGTATGGTCATATGGAAGTGAGTACAAAATGATATTTTTGTTACACGTTAACCCCACTTTGAAAGTATAGATCATAGAAAAGACACTGAACCATTAAATAGACAATGTGATTTAGCCTTTGTCATCAGCCACCCCACAATGGGCATGATGGGTCCATGAATGAGGTGGCCATGGTGACACGGTCACAGGCTATAAATGGGTCCAACAAGATGAACTCCCACTTACTAAGGCAGATCTATTGACACCTCTTAATTTCTCTTTTGCATAAACACCAATGCATAAACACCCATTCTGGCACTATTCCTCAAGGAGATTGACTACTAGGTGGGAAATTAATTACATGGGGTAACTTCTATCCTGAAAACAGTGCTACTCATCCTCACAGATATGATCAATGCTTGTTTCTGGATATGGGCTTACTTCTACTCACAAAGCCATAACCAGCATCATTATCTGGAGGCTTAGAGCGTGCTTGTGGATCACACTCTATAAGCCTCCTATACACATATCAGCAGATGGGGGACTGATATGAAACGAAGGCAGTGAAGGAGATGACGGAGTGGTCCATGACTGGCTGCCATTCTCCAGAACACAGTGTACTTATTAAAACAAAGATCTCTCTATAGGGTGCCCTGTCCCCTGTAGGAAGGATACATGTGTTCAGAAAGCAAAAGATGGAAGTATGGATAGCTCCACTTACCAACACTCTTTATGATTTCATGGGAGGACTTTATGATTTCTATCCCTGTATCTCTAGGCTCTGTAGGGTTGAAGGTCTTGGTCTCCAAACAGGTACACTCTTGCCAGGGGACACAGATAAGAATCCTACTGAACTAAAAGTTACATCTGCTACCTGGGCACTTTGGACTTCTTCCTCCCAGGGAACAGCAGACAATGAAAGCAGTCACCATACTGGCAGAGGTAATTAACCAGAAGCAGCAGGAGTTAATGCTCCTTATACACAAGATGAGAATGAGGAGAAATACCTGTGGAACCCAGGTGATACATTGGGCACCTCCTGGTACTTTCTTGTTCCATTATAACTGTGAATGGATATGTGCAGCAATGTAGATGTGGAAGTAGAATGGCTATCGAAGCTTCAGAGCCCTCAGAGATAAAAGTGTGAGTTGTACCACCAGACGAGCCATCTAAACCTGCTGAAGTGATAGCTGAGGGTGAGGGAAATACAGAGAGTGGAGAAGGGAGGGAATGAGTATCAGTCATGAGCTGTGATCATCCACAGCAACAGAGCCCCTAGATAATCAGATTCATTTTGTTTTTCTGAGTTTTTAACTCAGATAAGAAGGCCACAGAAGGCACATGGAGGAGCCTCCTCCCCACATCCATGTAAAAATGTAGATCTGAACAGTGCAACGGGAGGAGTGTGGCAGCCATAAAAATGTGCACTGTCCTCTGACCACAGAAAGCAAAACTGACTAAGGGCCTCTGCAGCTGAATGTTGAAATCCATTGCTAAGATGTCCTGAGATCATACCTCTCTTGGGCTGATTCCAGCCAATGACAGACAGTGGCACAAGAGTACTGAGGACTTCTACATATCAATACTTTAAAAACTCAATAGAACAATAGATTAGGGAGATAATCAGGCACTTACTAAGAAGAGAAAATAAATAACATGTAAAGCTACTCAATCATTAATAATCAGGGTTCTCAAACAGAGATTACACTATGCCATTTAACAATAATTGAATTGACAGATAATAGTTATAATAATTATAATCAGGATGAAGAGGAGGAGGAGAAGAAGTAGTAATATCACAATTTCAAATGTTGGTTAGGGTGTGAGGAAACAGAAACTCATATAGTGGTGGTATAAACTGATCCACGTATTTGGAAGAGCAATATGACAAAACCTAGTGCAAAGATATCTAATTCCTAAAACCTAGTGGTTCAGCCATGGTTCAGTTGAATACTATGAAAACACATCAAGATACATGAAACAGAAAGCAATTCAAAACCTGAATGTAAAGGCATATAACATTTTCAAAGAGTATAAAGAAAAAGACTCTGGGCATGGCTTTTGAGAATGACTCCTAGGCAATGCCTCTTATCTGGCTCACCAGGGATGCTGCTGTCCCTGCCACAATGAGTTCAGTGGGGAATCAGGATGTGGCCCAATGAAATATACTACTAGATAGCTGTTATCCCAGGGGCATGATGCTGTCACCACAGTGTCAGCCCCAGGGCCACAACACATCAGCTAGTTTATAGGCAAAATAATGTGCTCTGTACCCTGTGTGTGGGTGGGACAGTGGAAAGTGAGACATTTTCTGATGCTGGGAAAAAAATAAGTAAAACACCTCTGTGCCTACTTGTTAGCAGAGCAGCCCAGCCTTCACCTCATTTTTTTTTCCTTCCAAATCTCCACCTGACCATCCAACTGGGAAATTTAAAACATATCTACAACTACAGACAGAAGTGTATATATGACTTTCCAGGTATTGTGAGATGGTCAAGTAAACAAGAGAAGTTTGAAATGGAAGGTAAGTTCCAATCTACCTAAATCCACCTCATTCAACAATTTCACTTCTAAGCACACAACTCAGAGCACTGTTTATGCACAAGGAAAGTTTTGTTGTTTTGGATGGCTAATAATTTCACGTTTTGGATATTTATTGTAGGATGTTAAGGATCCCTTGCCTCCTAGTACCAATTTCCAGCAGCATCCCCCAGTCACCATGATAAACAAACTGAACATACACATTCTCAAACACCTCTGAGGAAGACAGTTGCAATAATCCAGGTGTGAACTTTTTCCATTAAGGATTTCCATCATATTTACCCCTGGAGATTCACAGCAGCATCATCAATTACAGTGAAAAATTAGAGAGACTAATTGTCCATCAATAATGGAAAAAAAATAGACACATTCAGTTGCATAACTTTAAGCAATTAAAATGAATAAGTCATCTGTGTGTATCAATAAGAATAATCCTTGAACAGATAATATTTTCAGGAAAAAAAATGAGGTTGTAAAATAGTTGCTATTAGATTGGTACAAAAGTAATTGTGGCTTTTGCTGTTAAAAGTAATGCTTGTTTTTGGGTGTGGGATTACTTCTACTCACAAAGCCATAGCCAGCATCACTACCTGGAGACTTAGAGAGTGCTTGCGGATCAACACCGAAGTAAATATAGCTTCAAGATACCTGGACAAAATTAGCCTTTTAAGACAGTATGGGTCCTATCTCCAGAACAGAAAAGCCTCTCACTACATTTTTTTGAAACCAAATAAATATAAATTGTTTATATTTATTATATGTGGTATGATGTTTTGAAATATTGTGGAATGGCTAAATTGAGCTAAATAACATATGCATTACCTCATGTACTTATTTTTGGTAGCAAGAACATTTAAAATCTTTCTCATCAATTAAAAAATAGCATATTATTACTAACTACAGTCATCATGTTGTACAATAAATCTTTTGAACTTATTCATTCTATCTAACTGAAATTTTTTATCGTTTGATCAACATTTCCTCAATGCCCCCCCCAACCATCCTGGGAAACCAATATTCTATTCTCTGCTTTTATGAGTTCACCTTTTAGATTCCACATATAAGTAAGATCATGTGGTATTAATATTCTGTCCTCCAGGTTTATAATGTCCTCCAATTTCATCCATGTTGATGCAAATGACAAGATTTTCTTCTTTTGTAAGGCTGAATAGTATTCCATTGTGTATATGCCATATTTTCTTTATCTATTCATTGGTTGTGGGACACTGAGATTGATTCTGTACCTTAGCTATGCATATAGTGAGGCAACAACATGAAAATACAGCTATCTCTTCAACATACTTATTCCTTCTGGACATATACCCAAAAGTGAGATACCGGAGTATATGGTAGTTCTATTTTTAATTTTTTGAGGAATCTCCATACTATTTTCCATAATGGCTGTTCTTAATAACTAACATTCTCACCAATAGTGGGCATGGGTTTCCTTTTCTGCACATCATTCTCAACACTTACCTTTCATCCTGTTTATATCAGCCATCCTAACAGGTGTGAGGAAATATCTCATTATGGTTTTAGTTTGCATTTTCCTAATGATTAGTGGTGTTACCCATTTTTAAAAATATATCTGTTGGCTGCTTGTTTTCTCCTTTTGAGAAATGTCTATTCAGATCCTTTGCCTATTTTTAAAATCAGGTTATTATTATTTTTTTTTGTAATGAGTGGTATGAATTTCTTATATATTCTAGGTATTAATCCCATATCAAGTGTGTGGTTTGGGCCCAGTGTGGTAGCTCATGCCTGTAATCCCAGCACTTTCAGAGGCCAAGATGTGAGGATTACTTGACCCTAAGAGTTCAAGGCTGCAGTGAGCTATGACTGTATCACTGTACTCTGGATTAAATGACAGAGCAAATCGTGTCTCAATTTTTTTTTTTTTAAAAAGAAGATAAATGGTTTTCAAATATTTTCATCCATTATATAGGTTGTTGCTTCATTTTATTGGTTGTGTACTTTGCTATGCAGAAGCTTTTTAGTGTGATTCAACCCCATTTGTCAATTTTTGTTCTTGTTGCTTATGTTTTGGGGATCATATTAAAACAAAAATCACCCAGACCAAAATCATGGAGTTTTCTCCCTATGTTTTCTTCTAATTGTTTTACAGATTCAGGTCTTAGATGTAAGTCTTTAATCCATTTTGAGTCGATATTTGTATATGGTACGGAATAAGTGTTTCATATTCTTCTGCATATGAATATCCAGTTTCCCAACACAATTTATCGAAGAGATTGTCCTTTTTCATTGTGTATCCTTTGCATCTTTGTGAAAAATATATTAAACACAGATGTATAAATTTGTTTCTGTGCTATCAATTATGTTCTGTCAGTGTATGTTTCCAATTTTATGCTGGTACCATGGCAGTACCATACTGTTTTGATTGCTATAGATTTGAATTATATTTTGAAATCAGAGATCGTGATGCCTCCAACTTTGTTCTTTTTGCTCAAGATTGTTTTTGTTATTTGGGGTCCTTTGTGGTTTGATATTAATTTTATGATTGCTTTTTCTATTTCTATAAAAAATGACTTTGGAATTCTGAGAGTGTTTGCATTAAATTTGTAGATTACTTTGGACAACTTAATAAGCTCAAATGAGCTTTTTAATAATATTAACCCTTCCAATCCATGAACATAGGATACTTCTTTTCATGTATTTTCTGTCTTCTTTAATTTCTTTCATCAGTGTTTTGTAGTTTTTAGTATACAAGTCTTTTATTTCCTTGGCTAAATTTATCCTAAGTATTTTATTTTGTATCTACTACTGCAAATGCACTGCTTTCTTGATTTTTTTTTTCAGACAGTCATCGTTAGTTTATAGAAATGATACTGATTTTTCTTTGTTGACTGTATTTTTTGAAATATTACTCGGGACATTTCTTATGTGTAACAGTATTTTTGTTTTTTTGTTTTTGTTTTTTCTGTGGAGACTTTAAGGTTTTCAATATATAAGATTATGTTGTCTGCATTAGAGAGACAACTGAACTCCTTTCTTCCCGATTTTGATGTCTTTATTTCTTCCTCTTGGCCAATTCCTCTAGCTAGGACTTTTAGAACTGTGTTGAATAGAAATGATGAGAGTAGGTATGCTTATCTTGTCTTGCTCTAGGAGGAAAAGCTTTCAAATTTTCACCATTGAATATAATGTTATTTGTGGGTATCATGTTAACTCAGGCACAGAAAGATAAATATCATATGTTCTCACTCATATGTGGGAGCTAAAAAAACTTGATCTCACATAGGTAGTGAGAAGCATGGAGATGGTGATAAGAATGGTGGTCACCAGCAGCTGAGTAGTATAGTGGGGCAGAGGGGATTAAGAGGTTGGTTAATAAGTACAAAAATACAGTTAAATTGAAGGAATAAGTTCTAGCATTTGATGGCACACTAGGGTGACTATAGCTAAGTACATTTATAATATAATTCAAAATATGTAGAAAAGAAGATCTGGAATACTCCCAGCACAGAGAAATAATAAATATTTGAGGTGATGGTATCCCAATCACCCTGATTTAATTATTACACATTGCATGCATCAAAAATTCATGTATCCTATAAATATGTACACATATTATTAATAAAAAAATTTCCAATAGACAAGCTAATGTTATACCTCAATAAACTAGAAAAATAAGAGGAAACAGAGAAAGGAAATAACAGGGATCAGAGCAGAAATAAATTATACAGAGACTAGAAAAAACAGAAAAGATATAGGAAACTAATATTTGGCTTTTTGCAAAGTTAAAATCCTTTACATAGACTAACAGAGAAAAAGAAAAAAGGCTAAAGTCATAAATGAAGGAGGGAACATTACAACTCATACGAGAGAAATGCAAAAGATTATGAGACAACTATGCACAATTATGTGCTAAAACATGGGATAACCCTTAAAAAAAAAAAAAGAAACCTGGTAGTCCCTCAACACATACAAACTATGAAAAATTTTAGAACATCTAAACAGCCTAATAATGAGTAAGGAGGTTGAATCAGTTACTAAAAGTCTCCCGTCATAGAAAAGCCCAGGGCCAGATGGCTCCACTGTTGAATTCTACCAAATATTTTTAAAAGGACTAATACTTAAGCTCCTTCAAAACAATTGAAGATGACGGAATACTTCCAAACTTATTTTACATGGCCAGAGTTACCCTGGTTTCCGAGCCAGACAAGAACACTGTACAACAAAAAAACACAGGCGCTGATGAACATAAATGCAAAAATTCTCAACAAGATTCTAGCAAACTGAATTCATGAGTGCATTAAAAGGATCATTCACCATGATCAATTAAGATTTATTCCAGGGATGTAAAGACGGCTCAACATAAACAATCTATAAACGAGAAACACAGCATTAACAGAATAAAGGACAAAAATCGTATGATCATCTCAATAGATGCAGAAAAAGCAACTGACAAAATTCATCATCATTTTATGATAAAGACTCATACAAATTAGGTATAGAAGAAATGTTCTCATCACTGTTTGTTTTTTTTTTTTTTTTGCAGGTCTATTGACTTCAAAATGACTAGTCTAGAGTTTACAAGGTATCACAGAGCTTAACAATATTGGTACACACCAAATATGATAATATTTGCACAGTACACTGTGGTAATTTGATGAGGCTGTTTGAGGTTAGAGGTGACAAGCCCATGGGCTTTGGTTGCCTCTAGGCCTGTCCTAGCCTTCACAGGGGATGACAGGATCAATACTGCAAGCAACGTTAACCCATTGGATGCACAATCTTTGGCAAGATATATATTAACAAAGATCGGTAATTAACAAAGATCACGGTGGTCTCACAGCTACCAAATCAGACTATTTCTTAAAGGAGTTGTGTTTTAGAGACTAATGCAACTAATATTTCCAAATAAAATAAAATAAATACATATAGAAGAAATATTCTACAAAGGTCACCCCCGGACAGGCGTGGTTGCTCATGCTTGTAATCCCAGCACTTTGGGAGGCCGAGGCAGGTGGATCACCTGAGGTCAGGTGCAGTTGTTCAAGAGCAGCCTGACCAACATGGCGAAACCACGTTTCTACTAAAAAAAAAAAAATACAAAATAAATTACTCGGGCGTGGTGTTGCAGCACCTGTAATCCCAGCTACTTGGGAGGCTGAGGCAGGAGAATCGTCTGAACCCAGGAGGCAGAGGTTGCAGTGAGCTGAGATCATGCCACTGCACTCCAGCCTGCGCAACAGAGCAAGACTGTCTCAAAACACACACGCACACACACACACACACACACACACACACGCAAACAAAGGTCATCCCCATGGTAAATCCACTTTTGAATAGGTAGCTACTTACTACCTGCAAGCTAAGCAAAGTACCTGGTACACCTAAATTTGTGTTGATATTAATGGAGGTTCATTTACATTGTTAGGTCTGCTACTGACTGCCTTTTAAATCCCTAGGTTCAGATCATAGTCTTCATTATGAAATGATGGGAAGATCAGAGAATAAAAGATTTCTGATTACAGAGTATTCACATAAAAGAGTTTTGCACTTAAAAAGAGGCCTAGGGCCCTCTGGTGAGCAAATACAAACCATCAGGCTGTTTCTGAATCCAGAACATTCTCCCCAAAACCCTGAAGACAATCCTAGTCACATCAATCATTGTAAAACCAAATCATCTTGTTAGACAATAGCAACTATACAAAGTAAATTTAACCTGCAGGGTATGTTTAAAAAACTGCTACAGGGCTGGGTACAGTGGCTCATGCCTGTAATCTCAGCATATTGGGAGGCTGAGGTGGGCGGATCACGATGTCAGGAGTTTGAGACCAGCCTGAACAATATGGTGAAACCCTGTCTCTACTAAAAATACAGAAATTAGCCAGGCATGGTGGCATGTGCCTATAATCCCAGCTACTCAGGAGGCTGTGGCAGGAGAATTGCTTGAACCTGGGAGGCAGAGTTTACAGTGAGCTGAGATTGCGCCATTGCCCTCTAGCCTGGGCAACGGAGCAAGACTCTGTCTCAGAAAAAATAAATAAATAAATAAATAAATAAACCCTAATACAAATTCTATAAATTCTGCCAAGCCTGTTATAAAACAAAAATGAAAATACAAGAAGGAAAGGAGGAAGAAGAAGATGGGGTGGGGGGAAGGGGAGGACAGGAGGAACACAAGCAACAACTTATTTTTCTGCTCTTCAAGGAAATTAGAAAACCCATGTGGGCATAATGCCTTTTTGTCCTTTGAGCCAATCACAGGGTCCTAGAAAATTTCTTTTTTTTTTTTTTTTAATGCAAGTATCCTTCCTTCCCTGCTTGAAAGGAGTAATACCCCTCTCCTCTTCATGTTGGTTGGGGTTAGTGTGCTTATATTGCACCCTCTGTCCCACCTGATCTCTGTTATTTGCTGAACCTTAAGCACTGGGAAAGAGATGGCCACTGAAGCAGTGCAAATGTTGGAACTCAGATGCAATATTGCTCCCATCATTGCTTGATCCCTTCTTTCTTCCCAAAGCTCTATTTTAGTGCCTCCTGCTCGTGAATCAAATGTTTTCTGCCTCTGAACCATATCATGCACCTGCCTGAAGCACTGCTTAGATTTTCTCTCTGGGGTACAGTTTGTGTGAAGCCCACTGAGTTGAAAGTCCTTCAGCATTTGCTCGTTCCGACACCCGGGAGGCAGAGCCGTAGCAGACCGTTTTGTATTCTAGCTGCTAAATGTTAGAAAGTCAGATGGAGACAGAAAGTTCAAGGCCTGGCCACATTAAGCTTTGGTATCATAGTACTGCACACTTCGACTATCATTTGTGAGGCAGGAACACTGGCTTTAGAAACATTTTACATTTAAGACATAAGAACAGCCAAATCCTCTAAGTTTTCAATTTTTTTCATTCACCAGACAAAAATCATAAACCCTGTCACACACACACAAAAAATCACTTGTTCTGAGGCAGTGTCCAAATGAAAGGGCAGTTTTGTTATGTTTACAAGGAGACTGAACATGGATTCATTCCGCTACTAGAATACAAATGTGAGCAAAAGGGTCTGGGATAGTATGTCCAGATCATTGTTTTGTGAAAAGGCTACAGGGATGATAACAACCAGTGGGAATTCAGCTCTGATATGGTAAAACATTTATCCTGAAATCCAAATTGTAGAAACTCAAATAACAAGATTTTTCTCCAAGCCTCATAAAATGGTAATTGAGGGAGAAATATCCTGACCTGCTAGAAAGAGACTAGGCTTTAGATTAGCATGGAGCAGAGAACTGGAGATCAATACAGGCTCAGCTACTTTCTAGCTGTAGGAACTTGGGGAATTATTTTACTCTCTCTGAGCTTAAGTTTCCTTAGCAGCAACATGTGGCTAAATCCACCTGACCTTCAGGATTATTGAGAAATTTATTAAAAATATACTATGTGTGCCTAATTATGACCTTAAGCACCATAAATTTCTTAATATGCCTTACGAAAATCAAACACAGCGTTTTCTCCTGATGATGTAGTGCTTGGTGTCCTGAATGCATTAACAAAATCCAGAGCCTTCCTAAAAGCCAGATCTTTGCAAACCTTCATGGACTAAATATGTTCTTGCTTAATTCATTTATTTACTTAATATAAACTTAATTGCTCACCAGGTTTTCAGCATCTAGCTGAGAACAGTTTAGTGGATGATCAGTCCTCCCAATCTATACATTAATTCAAGTATTTCAAAAATGTCAAGATTTTTGAGAAGTTAAAAAAAACCAACATAAAGGTTCTCTTTTAGTAAAATTACAATCATGAATATAGTTTATAGAATTTTACGAGTATGATCATTTTTAAGCCAAATTCACATATTTTGAAATAATTTTAATACTTTAAAGATAATATATTAAGATAATTAAAATTTGCTGAAATATTCTATGAGCATAAAGGAAATTTAGGCAGGTTTTCATAATGATTGGATGAAAAAAATGACTCTACCCCCCCAGTGGGTGGAGCCCTGAGGAACAGCTCAGCTCCAGGCAATTAAGCACTTACAGACTGAAAAGGAAACTTTGGAAACTCATTAATTTTTATTAGTAAAACCAAAGTGATATTTCACAATAAAATGGGAGGCTGCTACAGCCTTTCACCCAGGAAGTTTTAAGGCTCTGCTTTTAACTCCTTGACATCACAGGGACTTTGCCAGTCTTACCTTCAAGTTAAACATTTCAGAACCCTCAGCTCTAGTTACAATTTCCCATTAGTAAAAGGCCATCTTGTCTGAGAGTCTTCTGAACTATGCCTTTTTAACTACTCAATCTGCTCTGACATTACGTCTTTGCAATTCATACTTCCCATTCAGTCACTCTGTCCCAGGGGCCGCTACTCCCAGATCAGCCAAAGTTTTACAATTATCTACCTCTCTCAGGAAAGGTTGGGTGCAGAACCACTTATCTGCCAGTGCATGTTTGTGTGGAACCTGTATTAATTGCCCAAGGGAGCTCCACTGAACCCTTTAGAGCAGTAAATTTTATGCTTACAAGAATTTCCTTCTCCTCCCTAATTGTACATGCTAGCTCACCTCTCCTTTCTTATGGCCAACACTGATGTCTTAGCTTTGACTCTATTTGTAGCTGGAGGAGAATGACACGGAATAAATTCAATTCTTGTCTCAGTTTTCCTAACACATTAAGTCTGTCACCCCCTTTTAGTGTGTGTTCAATCAGAATCTCTTAGGTCTCCATTTCTAATTGTTTGGGCAATGTATCCTCTAGTGCCTTCTACCCTTAGGTTATTGAAGGAATGGAAAGTTTCTCTCCCCTGAGATCTGGGGCAGCATTGTAATGACGGACAATGAAATTTGTGAGGACATACCAGAGTTGAACAATTTATGTGAGATAAAAATGGAGAACTTTGTAGTGTTTCTTTATCTGACAGAGAGGAGCAATCATTATTAATAAAGTTTACTTGTATGAATTATTCAAGGCTTTAATGAAACATTAGAAACTTGGGCATAATACTGTGGATTATACAGCTGGCCTTGGAGCCAACTGAGTGAGTTTTATAGTAAGTGTAAGCCCATGGGCTAGCTGAATAACTGCTATATAAACCTTTTTTTGTTCATTTATAATACGGGGATAATAATTCCTATTAAACCTTGTTGCAGTGTTGCTGTGGGAATCAAATGAAAATGCATTAAAATATGAATTGAAATGTGAAAAGCATAACCAAATGGCAATTCAATAATACTATTAGATCCTGAAATTTGTCATGTTAAAAGTGGAATATGTATCACCACAAAGAGCAGCTTTCCTTTAGAAAAATTAATTACTCTTCAATCAGATAGAGACTTACACATTGTGGATGAGCAAGAAAGATGCATTGAATTGAAATCCATGTCAGTGGTAAATAAATTCAAAACTCATTTAATAGTTATGTGAACAGGAGAGGGTTGTTTGGCTTCTCAAAGTCTCAGGGTTGTTGTTTTTTTTTTTTTTTTTTCATAAAATTAGGATTACTTGAGTATGTACTTAATAACATTGTGAGAATTAAGTGAATTTTATGGTATGAATGTTTGTGTCCTCCCAAAATTAACATATTGAAAGCTAATCCCCATGGTGATATTAGAAGGTGGGGGTCTTTGGAAGATGACTAGATCATGACGGTAGAGTCTTCATGAGTAAGATTAGTGCTCTTATAAAAGAGGTCCCCCACCCCTTCTGTGAGGGCACAGAGAAGTTGTGATCTTTGAGCAATGGGCCCTCATCAAACACTACATCTCAGACTTGATCTCAGACTTCCTAGCTTCCAGAGAAATAAATTCCTATTGTTTATAAATTACCCCGTCTGAGGTACTTCGTTATAGCAGCCTGAACAGGACAAGGCAGTGAATTAACACATGCTTCACACAGTGCCTGACACATAGTACTCAAAGAATAATTTGAAATATATATGCCAATTTGGCCACAGGGAGGAGACCATATAATTTCTTTTAAAATACATCACTGAAAGGGAAACATATTCAACTTTCAAACATGATTAAATTGCTGATTGGTTTAAGGCATGGTTAAAACAAGTAGCTCCATCATTGTTGCGGTGCAGTGCAAATTTTTCCTTTTCTCTAGCCAATAAAGTCATTACATTGATAATTATTTCCCAAATGCACTTACTTGTGTGTTTGTGTCAGACACTGAAAGTATAAAATTTAATAAAATTTGCCTCCTAATGTGGGATAATTAAAGGTTTCAATGTAATTATAGCATCTGAGATCCAACTCATATACTATAGTGGGTTGAATAGTGTATCTCCAAAATTTTATGTCCACTTGAATCACACAATGTGACCTTATTTGAAAATAAGTATTTGCAGATTTAAATAAATACGTGAAGATAAAATTATACTGTATTTAGAGTGGGTCCTAAGTCCACTGACTGGTATCTTTTTAATAAAAGGAGAAGGATGTGTGTTTGATGCACACAGTGACACATAGTGATGACACTATATGAAAATGGAGGCAGAGACTGGCATCATGCTGCCACAAGATATGGAAAATCAGGAGTCACTGTAAGATGAAAGAGGCAAAGAGGGATTCTCCTATACTTTCAGAGCAAACATGGCCCTGCCAATACTATGATTTTGACCTTCTCGACTTCAGAACTGTGGGAAAGTGAATTTCTGCTCTTTTAAGCCACGAAGTTGTGGTAATAAGTTATGACAACTCTAATAAACTAATACATATTTTGGTACTGGGAAATGGGTTGCTGCCATAACAAATACCTACAGATATGTAAGTGGCTTTGGGATTGGGAAATGGATAGAAACTGGAAACACTTTTTGATGCATGATGAAAATAGCCTTAGATTGCATTGAAGAAAATATTGGTAGAAATATAGATAATATAGGCAATACTGGTGAGGGCTCAGATGGAAATGAGGATCGTGGTAGGGAAAGATATTGTCTTAGTGACAACATATATCATTGTAAACGAAATAATAGATAAAAATGAGAACCATGTTATTGGACACTGGAGGAAAGGAGATTGTTTTAAAGTGAGAGAAAACTTGGCTTAATTACATTTTACAGTTGGATGGAAAGCAGAACTTGTAAGTGATACAATTGTATATATAGCTGAGGAGATTTCCAAGCAAGGTGTGGTCTGATTTCTCCTTTCCGTTTAGAGTAAAATGTGAAAAGGAAGAGATAAATTGAGGAAGGAACTGTTAAGCAAAGAGGAACCATCAATTTGAGACTTGTGAGTTCCTTGGTCTATCCAGATTTCAAAGGATGCTAAATTAGGAAATGTACTGTTGACAAAGCATTCTCTAGGGAGAATGCCAAGAATGTGGCTGGACAGCTGTCTTAGTCTGTCTTCTGCTGCTATAACAGAATACCATAGACTGGGTAAGTTATAAAGAACAGAACTTTATTTGGCTTATCATTCTGAAGGCTGGGCAGTTCAAGAGCATAGTGCCAGCACCTGGTGAGGGTCATCCCATGGCAGAAGGAAAAAGGCAGAAGCTTGGATGCTAACCAGGGAAAAACAAAATAGGACCTGAAACAATCTTTTTATAAGGAGTGTATTTCTGCAATAATTAACCCCCTTCTGAGACAAAGGCATCAATCTATTCCTGAGAGTGGAACCCTCATGGCCTAATCACCTCTTCAAGGAACGATCTCTTAATACTACTACAATGGCAATTGTCTTTTCAACACAGCAACTTTTGGAAGACACACCCAAACCATAGCAACAGCTTTTTGTTGAAAGATTGGGTGTGTCACTCTTGGATCCATTCAACCATTTTAGCAGAAACCGGAAATACAGACAGCATTATTCAGAAAGGATCACTGAAGAACCATTTTTGGCGTTTATCCTCTTAACATATATAGGAGTGACATATATAGGGAAGGAGGAATACAAGGTGTACCTGGACTGATAGAGACAGAGATAAAATAACAAATGAAGGTAATCAGACTTTCAAAATTCTATAGGTAGAAAGCAGGTTGATAGAGCTACTCAGCTGTAACATATCTTTGGAATCCAAAGATTCCATAGATCTTGGAACTAGGCTTCAAGAAAAAGGTGACATGGTTCTAAAGATAAAGCCTTGGGATCAGAGAGCGAGGATGCCACCAACACAGATTCAGAGGAGAGAGCGTCAAGTCACAAATGATTATTTTCAGGCTCTGAAACATAATAAAATTTGCTCTGTTAGGTTTCAGTCTTGCTTGGAACCAGTGACCCTTACAACTTCTAATATCTCCCTTTTGGAGTTAAAATGTCTATCATATAACCATCTAGCCATTGTATTTTGGAAGCAGAAAAGTTGGTTTCTATTTTCAAAAACCACAGACAGAGAGGGATTTTGTCCCAAGGGGGATCATACACAAAGTAGAATCCATACCTGATTTAGATGAATTAGACAATGAGATTTGGGACTTAGTGAGCAGATGATGTTATATCAAATTTAGGAGTTAGAGTTGACGCTGGAATGAGTTAAGACTTTTCAGGATATTGAGATAGGGTGAACATGTTTTGCATATATAAAAGAAAGGAATTTGAGGAAGACAGAGGGCTACTTAGAGTGGGTTGAATAACATCTCCTTAAAATTAATGTTCATCCAGGATGTAAATTTGGAAATAGGACATTTACAGATTTAATAAGAATCTCATAATCAACTATTCTGGATCAGGATGCACTGTAACTTTCTGTTTTGAATTTCTGAAGAACCGTGAGAAAATAAGTTTCTGTTGTTTCAAGCCACAGAGTTTTGTTAAATCATGATATGGTGGGCCGAGCATGGTGGCTCATGCCTATAATCCCTTTGGGAGGTCAAGGTGGGTGGATCACAAGGTCAGGAGATCGAGACCATCATGGCTAACATGGTGAAACTCTGTCTTCACTAAAAATACAAAAAATTAGCTGGGCATGGTGGCATGCACTTGTAATCCCAGCTACTCAAGAAGCTCAGGCAGGAGAATTGCTGGAACCCAGGAGGTGGAGGTTGCAGTGAGCTGAGATCATACCACTGCATGCCAGCCTGGGTGACAGAGCGAGACTCCATTAAAAAAAATTGATATTATTTGGCTGTGTCCCCACCCAAATTTTATCTTGATTGTAACTACCACAATTCCCACATGTATGGGAGGCACCTGGTGGGAGGTGATTGAATTATGGGGGCAGGTCTTTCCTGCACTGTTCTCATGATAGCAAATGAGTTTCACAAGATGCGTTGGTTTTAAAAATGAGAGTTTCCCTGCACAAACTCTCTTTTTGCCTGATGCCATCCATGTAAGATGTGACTTGCTCCTCCTTGCCTTTCACCATGATTTTGCAGCTTCTCCAGCCACATGAAACTGTAAGTCCATGAAACCTCTTTCTCTTGTAAATTACCAGTCTCAGATATGTCTTTATCAGCGGCATGAAAATGGACTAATACAATAAATTGGTACTGAGAGTAGGGTGCTGTTGAAAAGATACTCCAAAATGTGGAAGGCACTTTGGAATTGGATAACAAGAAAAGGTTGGAACAGTTTGGAGGGCTCAGAAAAAGACAGGAAAATGTGGGAAAGTTTGGAACTTCCTAGAGACTTTTGAATGGCTTTGACAAAAATGCTGAGAGTGATATAAACAATAAAATCCAGGCTGAGGAGGTCTCAGATGGAGATAAGGAACTTGTTGGGAACTGGAGCAAAGGTGACTCTTATGTTTTAGCAAAGATACTGGTGGCATTTTCCCCTGCCCTAGAGATTTGTAGAACTTTGAACTTCAGAGAGACGATTTAGTGTATCTGGTAAAAGAAATTTCTAAGCAGCAAAGCATTCAAGATGTGACTTGTGCATTGTTAAAGGCATTCAGTATTATAAGGGAGACAGCATAAAAACTTGGAAAATTTGTAGCCCAAAAAAGCAACAGAAAAGAAAATCACATTTTCTACATAGAAATTCTAACCAGCTACAGAAATTTGAATAAGTAATGAGTAGACAAAAATTAATCACCAAGACAATAGTGAAAATGTCTACAGAGCATGTCAGAGGTCTCACATCATCACCTAACATCACA